>JANIJG010017474.1:62769-102298 GCA_024611175.1 Megaceryle torquata | reverse complement strand
GCTCTCCCAGCCTGGCCTCCCAGCAGAGGGGTTCCAGCCCTCCCAGCATTGCTGGGGCTCCTCTGGCCTCGCTCCAACAGGTCCCTTTCTCTGCTATGCTGAGGACTCCAGAGCTGGTCCCAGCACTGCCAGGGGTGTCTCAAAGGGTGGAGCAGAGGGGCAGGATCTTCCTCAACCTGCTTCCCCCACTGTTCTGGATGCAGCCCAGTATACAGTTGGCCTTCTGGGCTGTGAGCACATGGCCAGCTCATATCCAGCTCTTCATACATCATCTGCCCTTTGCCCTTATCTCAGGATGACACACTGTCATTTCCCAAACGTCCCCATTCAAGGCTTCAAACGAACCTTAGAATTTCTAGAATACCACATAATTTAGGAAATTACAGATTTTCTTGATACATGTTAGGACAAAAGACTTTCTTTAAAGCAATTTCTTTCATAATAATAGTTTTCAAAAATCACACAACTTGAGATAACAGAAATATGGACAGCTTATTGCCAAAAGGAGTAAGATCTTGACAGAAGTTACCTACTGCTAAACTAGCATATGGCTCTCCCTTAGAAGGGACAAATAAACTAGTAAAGCATTTAATCCACTCTTTGCTCTCTGCAGCTCATTTATCTTTTCTTCAAACTATTGCTGTTCCGTAGCAATCCCAGTGAAATGCAGCACTTCCTGAATTCACCAATACCTGTGACTTTCCAAACCATGAGAAAATCTGTCAGTGTAATGGGAACCCGCAAACACCAAACCAGAGGTGTCAGCAAGGTGCTGGATGTTGGGACAGCATCATAGAACTGACCTCACCTGAGAGGACAAGGTTTCAACTCAGCTGATTCACTGTTACATCAGGTGCTTAAGGTCCACAGAAACAAAACCTGACACCTTTCAGTTATTATGTGACATCTTTCAAGGTTCCCATTTTGCAAAGTCGATTTATCTCTGTAAGTTCTCTGCTTTTATTTAAGAACTTTCTTGCTTTCATCAACAGCAGTAAAATAACTTCCATGATCGAAGCTACCATAACAAATCAGCATGGTTAAAAATGGAATAAAATCTTTTATTTGTATTGATCTTGTACACCTTGAGGTGCTGGAATGTGTTCAAAGAAGGGCAACAGAGCTGGTGAAGGGTTCTAGAGCGCAAGTATTGCAAGGAGAGGCTGAGGGACCTGGGGTTGTTGAGACTGGAGAGGAGGCTCAGGGGAGACCTTCTGGCTCTTGACAGCTCCCTGACAGGAGGTGATAGTGCGGTGAGGGTTGGTCTCTTCTCCCCAGGAACAAGCAACAGGACAAAAGGAAACAGCCTCAAGTTGCACCAGGGGAGGTTTAGGATGGATATTAGGAAAAATTTCTTCCCTAAAAGGGTTGTCCAGGCCCAGCCTAGGCTGCCCAGGGCACTGATGGACTCCCCATCCCTGGAAGGATTGAAAAGCCGTGTAGATGTGGTGCTGAGGGACACAGTTTAGTGGTGCCCTGGCACTGGTTAATGGTTGGACTTAATGATCTTAAAGGTCTCTTCCAACCAAAACGATTTTATGATTCTACATATATTTGGAATCTTTGAAAGTGTTCTCAGTATGTCAGAGGCTGCTTGGTGGACGAGCAGGAATCTCGAATACCGCTGAAACCCCTCTGCAGTGTTACAATGTGCCTAAGCCCCCTGGTATACCACATTTTTAATTACATTTTTCATGTGGCATTACACAGAACATAGAAAATGAGATGATCAGCTCGAGGATGAAGCTAGCCTGGGAACTCTTCAGTGTTTGAAGGTGAAAATCTAAGAGTAATTTAATATTTGTGCTCCAGTGGTAAGCAAAGGCAGTGCTGCTCCAGGATACATGAATCACCACAACCACAAAGCAGCTCCTGCGGATAAAACAGCCAAGATGCCAACTAAGAGGCTAAAGCAAACCTGTAACACACAGCTCAGAAATAGTTTCACGCATCATTATCTTCCCAGAAACTTTTACTGAGTACAATACCAGAAACAGGGCCCTGAACACGAGTTTTCTGTGTCAAGAAAGTGCTGTAAAGATCTGTTCAAGGTGACTTCAGTTGATATGGGGTCATACTGGAAAACAAAAAATGTGTTCAACTCTAGTGATGCAAGAACCCTATTATCAACTTTTCTTCAGGAGGATCTCACCCACCAAATATTTTGCTAGACGTCTAGTCTGCCTGAGAGTTGTAAAGCTGCTGAAAATCAGACTTTGATCACATTCCTAACCGGTATGTGGGACCAAAGTAACGTTCCTCGATCATTCCTGAGTCACCTGACCACTTAGTGGGCTGATGAGGCATTTAATAGATCAGCTGTTATATTTTGTGAGGCCTTTGATAAGCACGTGGGTACCTTGACTTCCAGTGCTTTTCTGAGCACGGTGCAGAACAGGTGTAGAACTTCTTTCCCAAAGAAGTGAGGGTCTGAGTACACCAAGATGAGGTTTGCACGTACCTGTTGTGTCACAGAGAATTATGTAGGACTGGAGATCTGCATCATTAAAAGGCACCCAACCTGCTTCATGTGTATCCCACAAAAATGCTGCTGGCTGGAATTCAACCCTCAGTAAGGAACTTTGAAATATTTGGTACATTTCCTGCTGCAGATCTTCCTAGTTGACACCTTCAACAGTAAAAGCAAGGAGTTAGTTTAATCCAGCAACAACTATCTGGAGCCCGCTGGGTAGTTGATGAAGTTGATAAACCTCCATGTTTGCATCTCCTGTGATCAGCCTTTACACACAACACAGGCATGGGTGCAGATGGCTGAGAGAACATCTGCCAGAAGACATCTCTCCGTACCTCTCACCATAAATACAACCTCTGCTGCCATCAGGAGGTGGGATTTACATGTTCCACGGCTACAACAGTAACCAGTGGTCATGTCTCTTTGAAGGAACTGTTCTGCCAGAAGCAGGGAGCAGTGGAAGGCCTCTGAGCTCTCCCTCTTCCTGCTCCTTGTCTTGGGTCATCCCTGGCTCTCTCTGCTTGACCCTGCTTAATCTCAGTAAGGAAAAATCCACAAGTGGATTCTACCATCAACTCGGGAACCCATACGTAGGTAGCACATAACTTATTCATAGAATCATCGATTGGTTTGGGTTGGAAGGGACCTTAAAGATCATCTCATTCCAACCCCCCTGCCATGGGCAGGGACACCTCCCACTAGACCAGGTGCCCAAAGCCCCATCCAACCTGATCTTGAACACTTCCAGGGGTGGGGCATCTACAACCTCCAGATTATTAGAGATGTTCTAGCAAATAACAATAATGAGAAAGACAGAGAGAGAGAGCTCACTAGGAGGGAAATAGACTTCAGTTTAATTTCCCAGTCACAACAAAATCTTCATGTTTCTTCATGTAAAATGCTTGGTCACTGACATTTCAATAAATATATTTTATCTTTTGTTCCTCAACGTGTTTAATTGTTCAGTGTGTTCTTCAGACATTGCAACCCCAGCCATGAATTTTTTAGGTTTTTTTCTTCACTACAGATCTGAAAGTCAAGTCGATTTTTCTAACGTTTCCCTAGCTGTGATGTCATGGTGTTCCCCCAGGTACTTCTTTCATTATCAGGTTAAAAGATTTCCAAAGTGCTTTTGAAGTTCTTGGACCACCAGTATTGCCTGTGCAGTGAGAAGGTAGAAAACATAGAAGTTTTTTGGCCATAGATGAACACTGTGTGAGTGAGGAGCTATCCCTTTCTACAGCTGAAGCCCAGCACCTGCTTTCCTGCTGCCCTGTGAAGCACCACATACTTGCTGCTGCTGGCGGTGATTTCAGACCCAGTGCCCTCTCTGCCATGACACATTTTGGGATAGAATCAAAGGGAGTCTAAGCAAAGCTCTACCCGGGGCTGGTGACCCAGAAGTTACCAGAGGTTTGGGCAGTCTGACCTCCAGCTGTTGGCACCTGCTTGCTGTAGAAACTTACTACAGACAATACCGCAACTTTTCTGTTCTCTCTGGGACATCTGAATTCAAAACTCTTTTAATTTAATGTAGATGTCTTTTTTTCTTTCTTTCTTTCTCTTTACACATGGGACTTACTCGTGATTCCCTTTAACATCTATATTCAGCTGTGAGTAAAGTCAATTTTTGTCTGCGCTTGGAAATACTGCACAGATCTGTATTCAGAGTGATTAGAGATAATGGATACTCAGTGGGGCACTTCCAAAAGCGTTACTGGCGCGAATAGCACAATCTGGACAATGAGGTGGTGGATGGCAATTGCTATTTCCAGGACTGCTTTGAATTACAGCTGTAATAAGTGGCCAGTTACCACATCCCTAACTTAGAAGCCAAAGACATCACCTGCCTGAGCAGTCAGCCCCTCGACAAAAGAGGAGGGGAAGGGTCTGTCCGAAGGGCTTGGAAGCATTTAGCCAGAAAAGCTTTGGTGGCCTGGGATCAGTGCAGCAAAATACGCAGTGCAGTCAGGAGGCATCACCGCTCCAGTGCTGTGCAGAGTGGGAACAGTGACCAATATCTTCTCTGAAATTAACCATAAAACATTTTTGTGAATCTGGGCTAAAGAATTGACTAAATGGAATGATGGGGGGGTGGAAAAAAGGGCTGACATTACTTGCACGGGAATCACTTACTGAGATTTCCTATAAAGCTAAAGGAGTTTTGCCAAAGGCAAAGTTGTTGGCAAACCACGGAACCTTGAGAAAGGTTATGAACAGCAAAACCACATCCCTAAAGAGGAGGCAATTTATAATATTTGCATTCTTTTATTTGTAATGTTCCCTGGTTTTTTGCTATGATTTACACTTCTTATGGGAAAAAAAACTAATCATATAGCAAGAGACCTTACCGCAGCTTTCCACTACTCAAGGGGCCTATAAGAAAGATGGAGACAGACTTTTGATCAGGGCCTGTTGGGACAGGACAAAGGGTGATGGCTTGAAACTAAAGGAGGTAGATTTAGACTGGAGAGAAGGGAGAAATTGTTTATGCTGAGGGTGATGAGCCCCTGGCCCAGGCTGCCCAGAGAAGTGGTGGCTGCCCCAGCCCTGGCACCATTGCAGGGGAGGTTGGCCAGGGCTCTGAGCACCCTGCTCTAGTTGCAGATGTCCCTGCTTCCTGCAGGGGGGCTGGACTAGATAATATTCAAAGGTCCCTTCCCACACAAACCTTTCTACGATCCTATGATAAATGACAGGGCACGTCTTTTTTTTTTCCAGCAGGAATTTCAGTGCCTGCAGGTAACCAACTGTTTCATGCTCTGGGAACATTTTAGAATGACAGTCAAATGAAATCAAGAACTGGTTTTTGCACGCACAGTGACAACAACCACAAGTAGGAGGCCACAAATAGGTCAAGAGGATTTAGGTCCTGTTAATCCTAACTTGAGGCAGGGAAAATGGAGAGCCTGCTAGAACGCCCGTGTCTTCCTGCGGGGTTTGAGCTCTTAATTGACTTCAGTCAGCCAGAAACAGGCAGCCGGTGCGTTAGCAGAGCTGCATCCTGATGGCTCAGACACCCAGGGCTGCTGGTTCAGTGGCCAGAAAACAAGGCAGCTCTGGAGGTGTGCAGAGCGGCTGTAGTGACCCCATCTTTTGTAACTCTAAGTCAAATTAGAGTTAAAAAGTGACTTTAATTAACCTGCAAGTAAATACATTCATACAGTAGTTATGACTTCCAAAACCACGGCCTGAGGCGAACCTCATGTTTTGTTAACAGCTATGAAAATAACAGAGAAGATGCCAAATGCCTCCTTTTCAGCATGGAAGGACAACTGTGAGTACTCCCAGTCAGCCTGCCCACTGGTCTGGCAGGGTGCAGGCAGCTGCCACAACCCAAGCCTGGCCTCGTGGCTCTCCCACCTCTTCTCCCTGCAACACTGGAAGCCAGGAAGGAGATTTCTGCCAGAGAGGAATGTCCCCTGGAGCCCCTGCTCACAGCCAGCCCGGAGGCAGTGGGGTACCACCCACCATACCAATCCACACCCTGCAGGGAAACAGTCCACGAAGCAATCACCGCTTCGTCCAATTAAAAACAAACACAGGAAAAAAAAAAAAAGAAAAAAAAAAAAAGGAACACCTTTTTATTTCAACAAACACAAGAAGAGCTAGATAGGATTTACGAGCCACAGTTTTTTTGGTTGGAGAGCCAATGTGTTACTTTAAAGCATCGTAAGAGACCGAGAGGATACAGTTTTGAATAATTTGTAAAACTGCATGAGACAGATTTTTTTTTTTCTTTTTTTTAAATCAATTACTTCAGGGACGGATAAGCCCCCAGCTAAAATTCCTTTTCATTCCGGTGCTTGTAACGATGAAGATGAAATGTGATTTTCCTTTCGTAACAACTGCTCCAAAAAAAAGAAAAAAAGAAAAAAAAAAAAAGAAAAGAAAAGAAAAGAAAAGGAAAAAAGAAAAAGCGTGTGTTTCTGTTATGGAAAATAGGTCTCGGCATGCTGGAAATTCTGCATTTTACTTATTTTCTACCACGAATGCCCCATTTTAAAAGAAATGAATAATGTAATCATTTTCTCAGATTTACGCTCTCTTCTCTGCCTCATTTGGCACTAATGTTGCATTATTACAAGAACAACTGTGCTCTGCAAAAAAGAACCATCTTTAGCCATCTCATCCAAAACCTTTGAAGTCACTGGGAGCGAACTGAGAAGAAGGGCAGAGAGGCCCATGTGCGTTAGCAGCAGATCTGCTTGTCACCTGATGACACGGAGCTGCAGTTTCCTACAGAAACCCTCATCCAGGTAGGGTACCAAGGACATGGCTTGCAGTTTTCAGGTCAGGAGTCGGAAACGATGATAAAACGTGGGTCAAACAGGGCACAACTGGGTCCCAAGAGCAAATTGAGAGCCTGGGGATGTCTTTGCCAGTGAGTGTCTCTGGGATGGGAAGCGGCCGCGTGCACCTTTGTCAGCATCATCGGGAAGAACAGCGGTAGTGACGAGGGCCACAGCTCCCGAGCTCTCGAGGTTTGGGACATGTGCTGGCAAGCCAAACAGCAACGAGCTGTGTTGTAAAAAGGAACTTGGAGAGGAATCTGGAGGGAATTAGTGTCAGGCATGTGTAAAGAGGGTTACTTTTCCCATCTCCAACGCCCATAATTACATCTCAAATGTGCTAATAAAATCCAGTGGTTACAGCAGGATTATTTTTTTTTCTCTTTGCCAGTATCTTAAACATGCTGCTGTGACGCCTAGGAAAAAAATCAACTTTCTGACACTTCAAATCGTCATGCAACCACTAGAAGTGAAGACGCTTCGCCCCGCTTGGGCAGACGGGCCGAGGCCCATGCCCAGCTCTCGGGCAGAGGACAGGGTGGCTCGACCCGGCCGCCCGACTCCCGGATGCTCTGTCCCGCTCAGAGGTGCGGGGTGTAGAAGGGGCCGAGGTACGCGGGGCCGAGGAAGGGCGCAAAGGGGCCTCCCCCCAACGGGAAGGGAGCGGCCGGCGGGACAAGGACATTGGCGGCGGCGTAGGAAGGGAAAGTCTGGAAGGGAAGAGCGCCGGGGCCCGGCGGGCTGGGGCTGCCGCCTCCCGCCGCCGTCGCCGCCGAGGGGGATGCGGAAGGGGCCGCCCCGTCGGCGCCCGGGTGCTGCTTCTTCCACTTGGTGCGTCGGTTCTGGAACCAGATCTTCACCTGCGTCTCGGTGAGGCTGAGGGAGAGCGCCAGGCTGAGGCGCTCGCAGACCGACAGGTACCGCGTGGCCCGGAACTTGTTCTCCAGAGCCACCAGCTGCTCGTAGGTGAATGCCGTCCGTGCCCGCCGCGGTTTGCCGCACCCCGCCTCGACCCGCCGCCGCCGGGTGCCCCGCGGCGACACCGGCTCCTCCGGGACGGACGGACGGGCGACGAACTGGGTTCCGTCCCCGCCATCGGCTCCGGCGCCTGTCCCGGTCCCGTCCCCGGGCGGGTCCTCCTCGTCGTGCTCCTGCCCCGCTGCCTCGGCGCCGCTCTCCGCCGGTGAGTGCGGATCTACGGGGAGAGGGCGGCGGTCGTCAGGCCAGGGGGGCGCGACGGGAGAGGGGCGGCCGCGCAACCTCCTCCCGCCCCTCGCCCAGCACCGAGCCTCCTGCCACCCCTCGAAACCCGGCTCTTCTTCTCCGACATCCTCCCTCCCTTCCCCCCCGAACGTGATAAAAGAAGGGCAATCGTTAAAATAAAATAAAGGGGAGGAAAAAAAGCCCCTCCCGCGCTCCCCGCTTGGCCATCGCATCTGCGGTGGGGGGGGGAGGCGTCGATATGGATTTCTTACCAATTAAAAAAGAAGTTATTAAAGTCCCCTTCTGAAGCGAAATAAATCGCCCCCTCCCCATCCCCGCGCTAATGGAGTTTCAGATTTGCGAGGGCCAGATCGATAGATGTCATCTATTAAAGGTAAGTTTTAATCGAACAATATTAGGATCAGGCCGGGGGAAGGAGGTTTGAAGTGGGCACCTGCAAGCTGCGGGCAGGAGATAGGCGGGAGTCGGTAATAGGATATCGATCAACGGGAGCTAAGGCATCCTCCGGTGGGGACGGGCTGAGCAATTACCCAGCCGGCCGTCCCGCTGCCGGTCAGGGCCAGCCGGGGGGCCGGGGCAGCCGACCCCTCCCGCCCCGGGGGAGAGGGGCACCCGGGGCCCGCCGCGCTGGGGGGAAAACCCCCTCCGTGGGGTACCCTGGGGATCCCGGGGCCGGGATGGGGCGTCCCTGGGATGCCCCGTCCTTTTCGGGCGGCGGAGGATGCCCCACACACCGACAGGAGATACCGACAACTTTTCCCTTTGCATCATCGAGATTTAAATCACGGCTCCAGCCCCCTCCCCCTCCCCCGCGCTGCCCGTTCCATCTTCCTGCGGGAACCCCGCACGGGGCGCGCACCCCGTCGGGTTCGGGGGGCCGGGGAATCCCCGGCTACCGGCGCCTCCACCTGCTCGCCCCGCCAGCGCCGGCCGAAGAAACTCGAGCGCGTTCCTACCATGTGCCTCTAGTTTATTCCTCCCGCTGCCGGGAGCAGCAGCGTCTTTTCCTACTTCAACTCTTCCCAAACTTTTCTCCCGCTCGCCCGAGCGAGGTTCGCTGCCCCAGCTCCCTGCGGCCGGTTCGCGTCTCCTGCTGAATTTCTGGGGATCCAGGATGTCTAAGATGGAGAAGGAGATTTTATGATGGATGGGGGCCGCCTTGGCCCCGCGGTCCGGGCATTCCGGCATTCCCCACCCACCCCTCCGCGCTTCCCGGAGACCTGCTGGCTCCCAGCGCGGAGCCGGCGGAGGGGGCTGCGTCGGGGGGAGAGAGGGGGGGAAGTCGGGGACGGGGACGCGGAGCCGTCGGGGTGCGGAGCCGGGGTGCGGAGCGGGGCCGCCCTCCCGAGCCGCACGCCTCGGCGCTGGCGGCACGGAGTGAGCGGCGGGGAGGAGGGTCGGGCGGGGAGGGCGGAGGGGCCGGCGGCGGGGTGGGGGCAGAGGAGGGGGCAGCGCAGCCATTGGCACACCGCCCCCGCGCCCCCCTCCCCGCCGCGCTGGCTCCATCCATCCCTACATCCATCCCTTCATCCCAGCAGCATCCCTCTCGGAGATGGGGCTTTCCCGTTACCTGCCCCGGGTTGCGTGGAGGGGGGGGGCGATGCGCAGTGAAGTGGGTTGGGGGAGGCCAGGAGCCCTGGCACCAGCTCCGCATCCTCCACCGATGCAGGGATGAGACGGCACATGGCAGCCCGCCGGCAGCTGCGGTACCCCGGGCTCTGGGCAGCCACCAGTGGCCACTGTCCCCCAGCCTTGCGCTGACCCACCTGCAGGTCCCCTGATCGGTGGTGGTCCAGCGGGGCAAGCTGCCTGCCTGGGACCCAGAGAGGAGGCACAGCTCCTGTGTCCTCCAATCGCTCTCAACAGCTCCCTGAAAGGTGGTTGGAGCTAGGGGGGGTCGGTCTCTTCTCCCAAGGAACAAGCGACAGGACAAGAGGAAATGTCCTCAGGTTGCACCAGGGGATTAGATTGGATGTTAGGCAGAATTTCTTCCTCTAAAGGGTTGTCAAATCCTGGGCCCAGGCTGCTCAGGACACTGGTGGACTTCCCATCCCTGGAGGGATTGAAAAGCCGTGTAGATGTGGTGCTGAGGGCCATGGGTTAGTGGTGGACTGGGCAGTGCTGGGTTAACAGTTGGACTTGATGATCTTGAAGGTCTTTTTCAACCTAACCAATTCTGTGATTCTATACTGCATCAAGCAGGCTGGAGGCTCGAGGCACTCTCTCTGCTAGCAGTGGCTGTTTCAGATGTGACATAACTGTGAGATCCACAGGGAGAAATGAGCAGCTTCTCATGTTGGGGCAGCTCAGGGTCACTCTGGGCCAAGGGCTGTCCCTAAGTCCTGCAATTCATCCGTGGCGTTCACACTATCCCAGTTAACAGGCAGGGAAACTGAGGCATGCCTGGACTGGAAGAGTACCTGCCCCACTGAGCAGCCCCATGACCAACCCTCCTTGCCTTGAGTGGAAACACTTTGTTGTCTGTTCATACCTGTAACTGGGACAGAGTAGGCAGCAGCGGGCCAAGCCTCTCTACCCTGCACCAGTCCCATGACCATCACCACTCCTAGCCAGCCGTGCTTATTAAAAATGTGTTAGCAATAGATTTCCTTATGTCTGTGTCTGTTCAGAAGGATGCTTTTCCCTCTCCTTAGTTGTTGGTGCCATGAATCAGGCCAAGGTATAGATAGGGGAAGGGGCACCCTTCAGATGGAGGAGGCCAGAGAAGGCGGTGCTTGGTCTGCTGCTCCACCTGCTTTTACTCCTTGGAGGAGGTGCAGACCACAGCCCTTCTCCTTTTTGGAGGTGTCTCAGCAGAACAGGGCTTTCCATTTGTCATTGCAAAGACACAGACCTTAAGATAACAGGAGATCAAGAACATGAGATGAAGATGTGCAAGGTGATGCAATTACAAGTAATTGTTATCGTTAATTATTGTGGTGGGAGCATCTAAGAGCCCATTTGGGACTGGGCTCTGGTACAGACGTGTAGAAGAGAAGGGAGCTCTGTCCTGAGGAGTTCACACTAAAGCTACAGGCACATAAAACTTCATTTTGGGGCTGTACCCTGTGTGAAAATGAAGGTGGTGATGAACTGGACAACACTTCTCCATTCTCATTGAGTGTTGCTTATGTATTTGAAGTTCCTTGAGGTGCAGAAGAAGGTGAAGGGAGGGGAGAGGAGCAGTTGCAGGTGCTGGACAGCTTGCTTCAAACGTGAGATCAAATAAAGAACACAGAGATGAAGTCTTAGTGGAGATCCTATTAATGTTTTTGAAAGAAGGTTCCTTTTATGACACGATATTAGTTTCAGACTCGATGGAGAAATTGTAGGTGTTGTCACACAGTAAATAAAGGCATGGCTCACTATTTTAAGAATGACCACAAGCCTTGGCAGTGCCAGAGATTTTTTTTTGTTTGGAATTAAAAAAATCCCCTGATGTATGTGAGACTACAAATTCTTTTGTCCGAGTTGTTGTGTCTGCAGGAGCTGAGAAGTTAAACTGTAGCACTGAGATTACTTCTTGAGCTGGCAGACACCTTCAGATCTCATCGGTGTAACACCACGTGCATGCACGCCGACCTACAGACATCACACGCGTGTCAAAAGGCACGCGCACACAAAAACATGCGATCCTCGATTAGTTTTAGCAGTTCTGTTTGAAGTTGGTCCGTTTCCCAGCTCAAGCATTAAAATTCAGCTCAAGCTCCATCTTTAAATTGCTTTGATGCTAGGTGGGTTTCAACCCTGACCTGTCCTGATGGCAAGTGATGGCTGTAACAAGCTGTGGATCAATATTCATAGCGGGTGTCCTGAACTGATAACACTATCCAAGACAACGTTCGCTATCGGTGGAGACAGTTGAGCTATTGCACCATTAGTGATGTTGTTTTAAATAACCCGATCCATTTCTGGGTCTATTTAATGAATTTCAGGGTTTAGATACTATCTTTAAGGAGAAGCCAGAGGCTATTCCACAGGCAGTGATGCAAATCAATGCTGCCAAGGTTCCTCTGCTTTTCTTGAAACAAAGTGGGCTATAATTCCGCTGCAGCTCCTTATATATTCTGGGAGTCATGGCACGCCCTTGATAGTATTAGCAATAAGAAGGTATTTGGACTTTATCGAGGGAGAAAACAATATTATCTGTAATACTGGAACACAGTTGATAAAATCTTATCTGTGATTGTAAACCAGAGAGGATCAGTTCAAATATGACAAGCTGGTGGGTTTTTCTTGGTTGTCAGTATGAAGTGCTGGGCATGTGCTAGAAGATGGCAGGGCACAGCCTGGTCAGCGTTTTGGCTGAGCTGACGCAGGTCTTGTCAGGCTTCTGCTGCTGAGTGGATCAGTGTCTTGGTCCCCAAGGGCCAAATCCTGTCCTACTTTAGTTCCTGCAGATCCACAGAGGCACCCAGGGTGATACAGGGGGTGTGATATGAGGTGGATGGCAAACCTGAACCCTGCAGCAGCTGGGGGAGCTGTGTGGGAATCCATCCTTGCACCACTGACCATCCCACTCCTGAGGGAAACTGCAGGATGGAAGCACACCAAGCTCCTTGTTGCATCAGAAAAGTCTGACCCAAATGATGATGGGACTGGAGCGTCTCTCTCATGAGGAAAGGCTGAGAGTCTTGGGGCTGTTTAGCCTGGGGAAGAGAAGACTAAGAGGGGATCTGATCAATGCTGATCAGTAGCTAAAGGGCAGGGGTCAAGAAGGTGGGACCAGACTCTTTTCAGTGGTTCCCAGTGCCAGGACAAGGGGCAATGGGCACAAACTGGAACCCAGGAGGTTCCATCTTAACAGGAGGTAAAACTTCTTTGCTATGAGGATGGCAGAGCCTGTCCCAGGCTGCCCAGAGAGGCTGTGGAGTCTCCGTTGCTGGAGAGATTCCAAACTCGCCTGGACAATGGGATCCTGCGCCCCCTGCTCTGGGTGACCCTGCTGGAACAGAGGGCTTGGACCAGATGATCTCCAGAGGTGCCCTCCAATCCCCACCACGCTGGGGTTCTTGCAGAGCTATTGCTGAGAGTCTGGTTCCCCTCCAGAGATGACAAAAGCAGTATACATTTTTAAGGAAACTTGTATCTTGCCTTTATTTTCACTAGCATCAGACCCAGGTGATGTGCATACTTCAGAAGATGGAAGTTTTGTCCCCAGGGATGCGATGCCTGAAAGAGCTTCTCACGGAGCAGAAAACAAGCCCTGTCTGTCCCAGACTCCCTGGGCTGCAGTTTTACTGCCGCTGCTGTTTGCTGGCCGGTTCACCGGGCACCTGGCCATGGGCAGCCCTGTTTGCCAACCCGGCAAACACAACCCCACGGGGCTGCGGGCCTGGGCAGCCCAGGCACAGACACCGCTCCCCGTACCCGGGGAGAGGAGCCGCCGTTTAGGGGGGTGATGGAGACTCAGGCACTTCCCGCATCGTCAATGCTGGTCTCGCCATTAGCTGGGAAAAACAACCTCAGTCCCTGTGTCCACCTGCTTTTAAACAAGTTAATCAATGGAGTGAGAGGAGGTGCAGGGGCGGAGGGAATTGCGCAGGTCCTAAGGCTGCCTTCCCCAGACTTCATTTCCCAGCAGCGCTCTCGGCTCTGCTCGGGCGATGGCGGCCTGGGCACGGGCGGTGCGGGGCTTGCTGCTGGATGTCAGCGGGGTCCTCTACGACAGCGGCGGCGACGGAGGGGTGCCCATCGCCGGCTCGGTGGAGGCGGTGCGCAGGTGGGTGCTGAGGGCTCGGCGGAGAACGGACCGGGCCTGTCTGAAGCGCCCCCATCCCTCCCCGCACCGCCGGGGGAGGAGGAGGCCGAGGCGGGGCCGGCGGCGTGAGGGGCCTGCTGGGGTGGTGAGGGGGGCGAGAAGACACTCTAGAGTATGACAGTGCGGGCTCGGCACCCTAAAATATGCCGCGTGGGCCCGGCGGTGGAGCTACATCCAGAGGCGAGAAAGGATTGGGGCTTAAACCATCCCCCCCGCAGCCCCCGCGACTTGCTGTGGGAAGTTCATCAAGACAGCAAAGGTGAACGGTCTGGTTCGCCGTAACAATTTCCAGGCTTATTTTGGTTCACCTCGGTGGTTTTTAGGCTTATTTAAGCAGTGAGGGAGGCCAGTGAGTTTGTGAAACCTGCTCTCCAGGCTGGTGAGGAAAGGAGCTGGGAGCAGCACCGGCAGATTGCATCCCACTTGTGTTGACTGTCATCACTGCTTTTATGCACACATATATATATACGAGAGGTCTAGCACGACCAGATATATATGTGCCCATATATACATACATAAGAGGTCTGTCAGTCTTAATTTTTAAAATACTGCCTGTGCTGGCACAGTGCTTCTCTAAATTGGTGAGCTTTGCTGTCAGACTGTCGTTGCAGAGAACTTGGAACCCTGCAGAAATGGCCAGTTCCAGCCTTGCAGTTAATGATTGCCCAGCTTCTAAGTGACTTGGAAGTATTGTTGTTGTAAGTCCTTCTCCAATGCCTGCAGGTGGTGAACCCCTTCACTTTTAGCTGGGTAATGGTATCAAGCTAACACAACCACTGCTAAGCAGGCAGTGATTTCATTTATTAGCTTGGCTAACTTTAGTTCACAAGGTTTTCTCACCAGCGTGTCTGTATTGGCCCCCCCCTTGGCTGGAGGAGCAGGATGGGGCAGTGCTAGAGCAGTGGCCACAGGGCCATGTGTGTTTAAAGACAAGTATTGATTCATGGGTCATTATTTTAGGATGAGAGGAAATGGGTTTAATTTGCACCAGGAGAGGTTTAGGTTGAATATTAGGATTTTTTTTTTTTTTTTAATTTTTACTGAGGGTGGTGAGGTCTTGGAACAGGCTGCCCAGGGAGGAGGTGGAATCACCATCCCTGGAGGTGTTTAAAAAATGTCTAGATGTGGCACTTCAGGACATGGTTTAGTGGTCCTGATAATATTTAGTACATGGCTGGCTTTGATGATCTGGAAGGTCATTTTCAACCTCAGTGATTCTACATTCCAAATTAAAAAAATAAATTCTATAAAAAAAATCTAAATTAAAAAATGGGTCTGGCTTGGAGGAGGTTTTGGGTTCCTAGAAGAGCCTTTAAACTTTACACAATGTTTCATTAACCACAGCAGAAAATCCAGATCTGTTTCATGTGATGAGTGCTGCTGTGAAGACCACACTTGAAATGTTGAAATACTGAACCCCTATGAAGCACTGACAGCCTGCTTGCTGAGCACCCCCGTGGCTTCTGTCCTCTTGGGTCACCCAGCACAGGCACACTTGTGGCAAGTGCTTTGTTAAGCAGAGAAATGTGGAGGAAGAAATAGTGAAATCACTAAAATTAATCACATGAGTTGAATTACCTGCCCAAGTGTTGGAACCACTGTAGAAAAGACAGAACTGGAGAAGATCCAAATGTATTGGGGGAAAAAAAGAGCTGCACTCAAAGGGAATTTGGTGAAATTAGAGGGAAAAGTTGCTTCTATAAAGACAGCATATGGAAATCCTGTGGCATGTGGGTTTTCCAAGGGATTGCGTATGACTTCTGTTCCTGTTCCTCCATCTCCCTGTTAAGCGAGATTCTGGTGCTTTTTTTGTTCTCATGCCTTTCTGTAGCTGTGCTGCAGGCTCAGGATTTGAAGAAGACCCTAAGAGAAAAGGTGTGTAGCAAAAAGCAAGCTTTTGTTTTCCCCTGGGTGCGTAGAGCTGCCTGTTTGCGGACCGCAAAGGAGCAGGCACTGCTGGGGCTGCCTCTGCCAGGATTTAATTTTCCTTCTTGCCTCCTGCAAATCTTCCTCGTAATACCACTTCCTACTGAGGCTGGTGCCTGTGACAGCCAGACTGCTGGTGAAAGAGTCTTCTGCTCTCCATCTTCCAGGAGAATGCATCTTCCCATCCTCCTCTCATTTCTTGCTGGCTAGGGCTTTCTGCTGGGACCGTGGCATATGCAGAGTTTGTGTAGTGTGTGGCATGAGACAGCCCAGATTGTGGCTGAGGCCACCAGGCATGGCCAGAACAAACATAAATAACAACCAAGTAATTACTGTCAGAGATCAGATCATTCCTTTAAAAAACAGGCCATAATAATATCTATATATAGTAACAATATCTGTATCTGCCTTACCAGATGCTGTAGACATACTGGGTTTTTTTAACTCTAGGTTTTTAAACTTTATTTTCTATCAGTTTGTAGGCTGTTAGCTACAGAATCCCAGAATGGTAGGGGTTGGAAAGGACCTCTGGAGATCATCTGGTCCAATTCCCCTTCTCCAGCAGGGTCACCCAGAGCAGGGGGCCCAGCAGCGCAGTGGCCAGGAGGGTTGGGAATCTCTCCAGAGGAGGAGACTCCACAGCCTCTCTGGGCAGCCTGGGCCAGGCTCTGACACCCTCACACCAAAGAAGTTCTGCCTCATTTTTTAATAACTTGTGCAACTGCATTTGCTGAAACCCCCCATATGGAGGCAACATAAATTGCAATTTAACTTATAGCAATGTCAGAAATAGGCCAGTGAAACCACAGGAAAACTCTGGCTTGGGCTAAAAGTAAGATATTAAAGGTTTTCTCTTGAAATACTGGAGATGTCTAAGCACTTGTTCCTTGTTAGGGGCTTTTGTGACTCAGCAGCTAATCTGACCTGTCTGCAGGGCTTTTGGAGGAGGGTTTGCAGATGAGATCTGGCAACAGGCTCCCGAGGACAAGTCAGTCTCATTTGGGCAGGATCTGGTGAGCTTCAGGAGGGGATCGTACAGTGCTGGTGTGTGCTGTGCTGCACCCACCTGCTTTGTGGGCTGCCGTGGGTGGGTGGGGGGGCTTCTGTGCACAGAAATCCACACTTCCTGCAGTGTGCTGGGAACATGACAGTTGTTTTTAGCTTGTGTGGGCTCTGAGGAGTTCCCTATCAATAAGCAATGGAGAAGTAGTGATTGTTGCTGTGGAAATTGGGGACAGCAGAAGAAAGTATGGAAAAGTGCCAGGAATGGGAAAAAAAAACCAAAACAAAACCAAACCCAAACCATTTTGTTCAGGTCATTCAATGTAAGTGGTTAAGAATAATTATTTTCCTTGAGTAAAGTCAAGTAGCCTTATTTATCTGCCTATTAGGCTGGTAATTGTTCTAGCTCACACCATTTAAAATCTTTATTGACTCATTATCCTATTGCCAGTTGGTCATTAATATTTGTGTCTGCGTCATGGTACAGCTCGATGGTTTCAAGTAGATGAATCAAGGCTAAAAGCAGCTCCTTTTAATTAATTCTTTATCAATTATAAAGTCATAATTGCAGATAGCTAGGAATTTTATAACTAATTCAAATTGATATGATCTTTTGCTAAGAGAGATGTCTGAAGTCTTTTAGTGTGTACATATACACCCAAAAGGAGTCTTAAATACCACTTTGGTAATTCATACAACAGATCAGGACTCTTGTAACAAGACAGCTGACCTGTCCTCTTCAGATTGTCTTGCTACATAATCTCCCACACCATTACAGCAATTAACTTTGTGTAGCAACATATAATACACACCGATAAAAATCCTAAGTAAACATTTTGGTTTGCGGTTGGTTTCATGTGACTGAAGCTATTTTGACTCCTTAAAATGATATTTACTGCATTATTTTTCTTGCTTCCAGCCAAATTCTGCTCTGCAGTTGAGTTAGTATTTGAGAGAGTAGCAACTTAATTTCTGCCAGCAGAATTTGGCCTGTTTTATATTTCTGATGGCTGGAGGGAGGTGGTTCTTTCTTGTTTGTTTTGTTTGTTTCTTTTTTTTTTTAGCTGGCAGTACAGTCAGATGGAGTAGAAAAAATGACCAGAGGGGCTGATGGACCCTGAAACATCCCAACCAGGATGATATTAAGTTACTTCCCGGTGCCATAGAGAGCCTCTTGAGGAAAGCTTCAGTAGTCACACTGCAAGTTGGTATAACTTGTGATGAAACCCTAAGTGTTACAACTGCAAATGCTTTATTACTAATGTACCTGCATCTCTGAGAAATTTTACCTGTGAAGTAGCTTTGGATTCAGTATGCACTGAAGGGAACTGGTGAATTGAAGACCAAGAGGATGAGCTACAGAAGTGTTTGGTGTACAGAGCAGACCTCCCTCTACACTTCAGTAATAATAAGGTGGATCCAGATCCTTATTGTTCCTTGGCTGGACTGTGACAGACAGGCAGCTGTGTGCTTAAGGACATGGGCATCCCTAGTTTAACCCAGAAGCTGGAGAGCCAGGAACGTCACTTTAATCCACCAGGAACTGTTATTGGTAACTTTAGGTGGGGATATTGGAATGGTGGAAGACTAGAAAAGCCAAAGGCAGCTTGATAAGATAATTTGGCCCTTTTAAACTTTTAACCCATGACATTTGTTGATTGTTTAGTTTACTATGGCATACATTTGTTGTTTAAAAAACCCAAATCCTTACAAAAGAGTTGAATAAAACATATATCTTCTGAGTGTGTGTGGTTAACTGGCAGATGCTGTGGAGCAGACCAGAAAGCCCATGGACAAGATCAGAAAGCCTATCGGTGACTTAAAGGCTTTTTCTGGAGCCAGCCTTAACAGCGCCTCTGTACTGTGCCGTTATTGTCTTAATTGATTTACACAGCATTGACACGAGGTGAGCTCTTCGCTTTTTATCTTACAAATAGCAGGGAGCTGGTCTCTTGCAAGACAGAAGGTGGTTAAACATCCATAAAAGATGCTGGGGCTGTGCTCCGTTATTTGCATTTACAGCTGTGTGCTGATAGTGTGTCCATTAGCATATCCATATGAAAAGCACACAGTGCTTGGACATTTACAACATCCTGTTGTTTGGCCAGGATAGTGCATCTGTTAGCACAACTTTCTACAGAGCCCTTGAAAAGAGCAACGGAAATCTGGGGAGCAGGGAGGCGGTGGAGCAGCTGGACAGTCGTGTTCAAATAAAATACCCGGCGAGCCTAACAAGGCAAAGATTGCGGGGACAACAAGCGGAACTGGAACTGTAAAGCAATTCGGCGTGCGGGGGTTTGGGTGGGACGGTTGGGAGTTGACAAAGAGCCATCTGAAAGTGCATGCAGTGACGAGGAGTGGGAAAGCTTTCTTGTGACAGAAGATAAGCTGGAGCATGGCTTAGCACAGGCTGTGCAGGTCTTCCAAGTTCCAAGAATCGCCGTGCCTTTGGGATAGCGCAGGAGGTGTTCCTCCTACAAAGAGACCTTCAAATAAACTCTACAAACTCTTGTGTAAATACCTGTTCATTTGTCTTTGCACTTAACTCTCTTTGCACTGTCTGTATCCACGTTAAGTGTCACCTGCCCTTTCTGAAGCTGCAGAGGTGAAGCAGTTCTGTATTGTCGTGTGGCTGTTCACTGCCAGAGCCAGGGGGAGATCCAGGAATTGACCCTGGGTGGGCGCAGAGCTGTCTCAGGTCTGCTCTACTCTGTAACATTAGCTATGGCCTCAGTTTTCTGAGTGCAGTGGACCTTCCTAATCCATATTTACTTTCCTAATCAGCAGTGTTCATTATCTTTTTTTTTTTTTTTTTTTTTCCTGAAAGATCTGCATCCATGAAGTTGTGGGTACTCCAAGCGTTGTCTACACAAATTGCACGATTAAGTTGTGGAATTTAAACATCATTAACCTTCAGGGTCTTGAGCTACTTACTGTCCATCAGCACAATTATGTGCTGAACAAATATTTGCCAGTGAAGAATAATAGAAGATTCTACAGATCCCACAACCTAATGGTACTTGTTCATCCAGTACCTTCTATAATTACTGGTTAATCCCTGAAGTGGATGAGCAACACTCTGCCTTGGTCTCTGCTTTTAGAACTTGAGACTTGTCTCAGTTTGCCACTGCAGTACTAACTCCCCACCCCATCTTTCATGTTTGGTGAACTCAGTCTAGACCCATAGACTTGAGCACAGTTCTTTGCCTCTCCTCAGCAGTATCACTGTTCAGATTCCACGCTGTCTGCGCAAGTGATGCGCTGGAATTACCTGGCGATTGCTTCCAGATTAAAATCCCACTAAGTTTGTTGGAGCACAGCTTGGTCTTTGAGTGGTTGCAGTCAAATAGGATGGTACTTTCTAAAATAGGTAAGCAGAGCATGTGAGAGTGGATTCTTTCTCTGTAAAAAAAGGCAAAATGAAACTTTTTGGCAATGTGCTGCTTTTTTTTTCCTGAGAAATGGAATTAATTCTGTACAAACAGGTGCTGTTTGTATGCAAAGGAAGAATTTGACTCTAACAAAGACAACCTGATTTGGACTGAGATTTTAATGGTGTAATTAGTAGCTTCAGAGGAAAAAAAACCAACTACTTTTAGCACAGAAAGAAAGCTGTTAGATTATAATTATACTGTCCATAAAAATGTTTTGTTTAATGCAAATAAATATATTGCAGACCTCTTTATGCTAACTGAATTCCCAAAGTTCACATTTTTTTTTCTTGGTAACTCTCCACTATGGAGCTGTCAATTATTTAAAGTCTACCAGAGTTTACTTCTGGTACAAAATACACCCATATGTTTGAGTTGTACTCAGTATTGTGTTGCTGCCATATAACCATCAGCTACAAGGTGATGTGAGAAGCTCTGATCCAGTTCTTGCAGCATGGTTAAAGCCTGGCTCTGGTAGGTGTAACACTTTAATCGGGTCATCTGTGGCTATTAAATGCATCTTGTTACTGAATACAATGGGCCAGAAATCTTTTTCTTACATTCTTCTTTGTGCTTCCTTCCTGCAGATTCACTTCCAAAGCACATCTTGTTTTTATTAAATACTTAATTTTAGATTTCACTGTTCTGGTGTATTGGTGTCTACAAGTATGTAGACAAATCTGTTGTCTGCTGTTCTATTCAGGCAGGTGGAATATGACTTCTGGTATTTATTTTGGATTTATTTTGTCCATTCTGGGATCTAGCTGTATTCAGTGGTCAGAGAGAGGCAGCCTTTGGAGAGAGTTCAGCACGAGATGGACTTTGTTTTCTGAAGTACAACTTCTACCTCTGAAAAATGTTGAGTGATTGAAATACCTAAATAAAGCTGTTGGTAGGTTTTAAAAGTTTATTTTGAACTACAATCTAGTGATTTTTTTCTTTTTCTTTTTTTTTTTTTTTGCTGTTAGTGTCTCAAAGTGGTGTTTCCATAGTCTTTAGTTTTATAATGCTGCCCTTTCTTATTTTACCCTTGCCCACCCCTAAATAACACTGCTTCTTTTCTCCTGACTCCTTCATATGTGCCTATTAATTTGCCCTCTCTCCTGTTCAAAGGTAATGCCCTCCTATTTTTTTTTTTTAATCCTTTTTGCAGTCCCTCCTTTGGATTCCCTCCAAATTATCCACATCTATATATAGTGAGAGGTGAGCCAGATGGGTCTGGAGAGGAAATTGTGCTCCTGAGATAGCAGATGTAGAGATGAGTTTCAGACACAAGAATGCAAGAGGGAATGGGGCCAAAAAGTGCCGTGTGTAAGGATTTGTCAGGCCAGCCTTGATGTATGGCGCAGAAAGACGGACCGCCGGAGAACAGGAGCTTTAATGAGCTTGGCTGTACTTGGGACCAATGACCGCGCATCAGTGAATGGAAACACCAGGAGATCGGGGGACAAAAGTAGCATCAGAGATGCAACAGCAAGATTTAAGCAGTTTGGACATGCTGTGAGGGTGGTGGAAATTGGAGAAAGGAAGGTTTGGACACTGGGATAGAGAAAGAGCAACCAGAAGATAAAACAAGGTCATTGTGTCACCGGAGTGTGTGTGGGGTGTCATCCACAGTCCTCTGATCTCATTGCACCTGCCAAGCAAAACACCATGAAGTTCAGTGTTTCTATGGAATTGGGAGAAGCTTGTGCTGTTAAAACTGGGTGAGTTAAGGATGGACAAAGGCTTTTATGGCTGGTCCCATTCAGGCTTCTGAAATAATAATTCTGCTTGCTGTTACTTCAGAAGTTGAAATGAAAGATGAAAAGGGCTTGCTGCTGAACTAGCCACTGGAATAGCATGGATGCAGATTGGTGGAGGAAGTATAATGCATTAGTGATACAAATACACTTTTTAAGCAGAGGGTGTGTAAAGCAGAGCCCCATTGGGACCCCCAGAAGGGATTATCCCTACCCAGCCACCACTGAGCCAGAAAACCTGTCTGCATCTTCATCTCATGTGTGCGTCCTGCTCTGGGAGCTTCTTCTGGGAAAAGCCTGGGAGATCAGGCCAGGGATTTGGATTAATTTATAAATGTAACATAATCTGACACTTCAAGATGTCACCTGTTCATCGCAGGGGCTAGAAGAGGGGTTTTGCCTTCCATGTAAAGCAGTGCGTGTCTTGCTACATGAAATTCCCTGGCAGTGGCAGGGCTAGCCAGGGAGGCTTTTAGGGGCAATGCTAAAACATCCCATTGCCTGCTAGTCAGCAACATCTGGAGGTATTGATACCTCCTTTAGTCCTCATCACTCACCGTTTTGTGGTCTGGATGAGATTTTACCCACTGTTACACAGGCCGTTGAGTACTAGCACTGATCTCTTGTGGCAAAATCGCTTTTAATTCATCATCTTGAGTGTGATTTCTAGATGCTGGCTAAAACCATATCATGCACTGTGGTTCTCTGTTAGCCAGGCAGGTGAAGATGTATAAATTTGTGCTTATTTCAAACTCTTTATTCAGTCTTGATCTTGAAACTAGGTGAGTCATTCCTACTTTTGACTATCGTGCTCAGTCTCTTCTTGGCTTGGTTTTATCTTTCCTCAACAGGAGAAGTTTTACCTATAGCACCAGCATCCTGGCCCTTGTAGAGAGCAATAAGCAAACGTTAGCCCTGCCAAGGTGGGAGGATGGAGTTTCTACACAAGTCCTGGTTTTACTTTATTGTTTAGTTGCAGGAAGATAACTCTCCAGTGCTGTTATTTCCCTGCGTTTCAATATTAGAGTGGTGACAAGTTTACATTGAAGCACACGTCTGCTGATGGAAAAAAAAAGTCAAGTAACATAAGTTCTTAGTGTGCTTTTCTTTTAAATAATAATAAAAAACACTCAGAAAAAAAAAAAAAAGCAGGATAAAAAGCCAGTTGTGGAATTCTCATAACCAACCTTCTTCCAAACTGCTTTGAAGTTGGTGTTGGACAGTTGCCAAGCTCAGGCTTGTTGCCTCTTCCAGAGTTTCACTTTCTGTCCCCCTGCCCATCTGTGCAGGACCTGCTGGCTGTGGGCAGGACTCTCCTGCTGCTTCCGTCGTAGGGAAGACCTTTGCTGCAGAAGGGGGTGACCAAAGATGGGAAATAGGAAGTTGAACCTCATACAATGACTTTAGTTCTGCTGCTGTGTGCAGGACAATGTGGATTTAAGGAGTGATGGCTTGCAGCCTAGATTCCAGGGCCATTTCTTTTCCTACCACTGTCACAACCTTTACATCATCTGAAAGAGCAGGTTTTGTGTTTTATATGCCCACAGGCTGCCCGTAAAGGTTGGCAAGGGCAGTTGGTTAAGTCTGCACAAGGTCAGTCAGGATGTTTAATAATTGTCCTAACACTTTACCTGTTATGGAACAATAATGAGAGTTTTTTTCATTATTTTCGGGTGAGTGAACCTGGCAGATGCTGACAGCCAGCAGATGTGTAAAGTTCGAGGTGATTTGTAAGGGACCGGCTCATCTGACGCACGGTAATTGCATTGTGGGACATTGTCACTCAGCGTCGTGTCCTGCTCCGGCAGAACGAGGTAAAGGTCAGTTCAAAGAGCTGGTGTAGAGTGAGGGGCAGCTCAGAGATGAAATTAAGCACCTCATTTCCATCTCTTCCCCTGTACATGGGCTCACCAAGTGTCTGGAGCTGAGTGGGTGTCCCAGTTCTACATTTAGGGATTGTTTGGGCGACTGGTTGTTTTAACCTGCAGTGGGTTTAAATCCCTCCTCTGGTAAGGCTTAGAAAAAGTCCCCTCACCCACCTGTCGGTGTGTTAGTTTGGCACTCATCTGTCTGCTTCTGATTTTGGGTTTAGAAGTTTCTTTTGTGACTTGTTCCTTTGCTTTGGTGCCATGGCAGCTCCCCGGGCAGCCTCTGCCTGCACAGCCGGACTTCTCAGCGACTCCCCCCCATGCTCTGTGTCCCCTCTGAGAGGGGTTCCACCAAGTTTATTTTGCCAGAGATGCTTTTAGCTGAGTTTGCCCTTTGTGACCCCCCAAAAGGGCTGAAGCTGCTCTCCCTTGGCACCTAGGTGCCCACATGCAGGTGAAGTTCGAGTCCCCCCCGTTCCTGCTCATGGGCATTAGGAGTGAGCAGTTGTGTTGGAAACAACAGATTTGTCTGACTGTGAGCTTGTTGATGGCCCTGAACGGGGAGTAAGAGGCAGAGCCAGCGTGTCCACAAGTCCCTGGACCATGCAGAGTCCCTACAGTGCTGCCCATCTGTGTGCTTGGCTTACACTTTAGTCAGGATTGATTACTGGTGCTTCTGGAGTTTGAGTGGGATCTTTATCACAGCCGCTATGTATAGAAAAAAGCCAAAGCCCTGACTGACTGGGTATCCTGGGTGTGCCTGCACTTCTGTGGTACAGATGCTGATAAATCTGTAAGATCTTGATAGAATCCATGTTGTGTATTTCATCTGCTGTTGCCTCATTCTTCTGTACTTGCTGCAGATATCTAATCCCTTGCTCTTTTCTTATAAAGCATCACAGTAAAAATTTTGTTCTTTATTCTTCTCCTAATGTCCCCACGCTTGCTGGCAGTAGAAATTACAGTAACTTGCTCTGCACGTGCTTCTTAAAATGTGAAAAACGCTGTCTGGGTCAGCTCAGTAGCTCAAGGTTTCCCATTAAGCTGCCCAGTTTAGCAGCAGTGCCTCCAGTACAGTATTGACACACTGTGCAAAGCATATTGCCTCCATTAGAGATCTTCAAGGCATCTCTTAGTTCCTCCTGGTGCAAAATTTAACCGTGAAAACTGGAGAGTTTTGCTGTAAACATTAGTGGAGCCATGATTTCCCCCATGTAGAGCTGTTAAAAGGTCTCCCTAATTATTTAAGCTTTGAGTTAATAGTTGTTTGCTGATGCGTGCTGGCCTACGGGCTCTGCTGACAGTCCCTGTGGTGAGCGTCGAGGGATAGAACTGTCCTGGTGTGTACAGAATCAATGTTCATACCAGTGAGAGTGGCTGTACTGCACGAGGATTTGGCAGAGAGCTAGCAGAGGGTCTTCTGGAGATGGTAACTTTGAAAGAAAAGCTGGCTTTTCATTGAAATGGTATTTTTATAGAAATGTCTTCCCTGAAGTTCTTGATGGTTTTTCTTTTATTTAATGTTCCAGGATATTTTTGAGAGTCCTTTAGGAGATCAGAGGACTCCCATTTTCTGACCAGCTTGGCCTAACTCTTTGGAGACCTCACCTGATCCTAAGCATTTACTGAGCTCCTTTGTTGAGGTGGTGATTGCTGGTGGCCACGAAGGTGTGAAACAGTCCCGAATGTGTCTAGCGAGCTTCTGCTTTGGTCAAGGCTTTCAGAAGCGTAACTCTTATTTTTCATCTAAAATCCTGAGAAGGAATTTATAGGATAGGAAAACTTGAGTCTTTGCTTTCACCACGCTTGTTTGTCTGTGCAGTTTGACAGGTAATGTTGGTCCTGGATTCATTTCCTTGACTTTTAGGAAGAGAAAGAATAGATTCTTACTTAACAGGTGTCTACTTCCAGGCAGTCATGAATCACAGGGATTTTTATTTTTTTTTCCTAAAAGTGTGCAAATAGGCTTTGCATTTAGACTAAGATTTTTTTCTTTTAAACAATGATACACTTTAAAGTTTGCTATGTATCCAAATTACACTGCTTTCCTTTAACTACTGCTGAAACCGTGTTTCGAATAACAGATGTGGAATATTGTCATCCCACTGTCACACCAATTGTTCATTGTTCTGAGAAGGTCACATCATAATTCATTAACAATAATTATTCCCTGGGTACACCCTGCACTTCTTCACTCAATTGCTTCATTAACTTGTGAGTGAATCTCACATTCACTGCTCCAATCAATGAAGATATATTTATAATGTACAAGTGGATGCTATTAGTTACAATATATTAACTGCCTAATTTAAAATAGAAAAGCTATCTTTATGAAGGGCAATTAACCACTAAGTGTAATTGATAATTCACATACCTATGATTAGGAAAGACAAATAATAAGAAAGAAATGAATCATTTGTGTTACTGAAGAATTCACTGGTGTGCAGTTGTAACGAGCAGAAGGGGCTCTTTGGGTCAAGACTGGATCTCTTAAGAATTCTTTGGTGGAAAGTTCTTTGTTGGATGGGTTACCTCAAGGTGGTTTTGGTGTTTGCCCCAACTGACTTGAATTGTCTTCCCCAGGAAAGGAATCTGCCAAGCTTTGTTGTCTTGAGAATCAATGCAGGGGCTTTCCTAATAGAAAAGTCCTTTTTCATCCTAACAGGGAAAAAAAAGTAATAATATTTTCATAGGAATTTATAAACCTAGCCCCAAACTTACCTGGGTATCTAAACTTATATTAGCTTAGGGCCTCAAAAATAATTATCTACAAATTCACACTAATCCTGACAAAAATCAGGCATTTTAATCTATTTGAGGAGCTGAGTGACAGTCCCTTTGGCAAATATTTTTTTAAAAGACAGTGATATCTTTTCAGTGCCTCTGATTTTTCTCTGGCTGCTTGGAAATCCATTGATCTTCCAAGTAGCTGACAACTCATCCTGGGAGAAGAGGCCTTTTCATGACATCCCAGTAGATCACCACAGCTTGGGTCAGGAAACAAAGCCACTCAGAGGCAGAGGACTTGTGCCCTTGGCTCTGGGTGCCTGGGGTCATGTTTCATCCCTTGGGAAGCCATTTACCTGTAAATGTTTATTAATGAACCAGTAGAAGTGCCATATTTTTCAGGAGTACCCACCAAGTAACAGCAGAGATGTTTTATGAGAGGTTAAGTGTTAAATGTAGCTGAAGCCACCCCAGTGTTGCTATCAACATCATTGCACCTAGCTGGCCCCTTACCTGGAGTCTGCAGAAGTGCAAGGCCTAGCTGATACCTCCAGCAGATCACTGCAGCAAGTGACCAGGAAGTGGAAAGGTGAAAATCCAAACTAAAATGCCGATAGCCGGTGGTATCACACCAGCCTCTCTACTCATGGCTCTGCAGTGCCTTCAGGTCATGTGTCTGCAGCCATGGACAGGCTTAAAGCAAAGAACTGGATCCAGGTTTTTTTTGATATGTGAAGGGAGTGTGTGCCTGACAGACTGTGTGGGGATGGTGGTCATCACCTCTGCTGCTGTGTTCAGCTGAGCTCTCTGCTCCAGGAGGGCAGTTACAGGCTGTGGCAAGTGCCCTGCGTATAGCATTGTAGAAATGCTTTGGTTGGAAAAGAGCTTTAAGGTTATTGAGTCCAACCACTAACCCAGCACTGCCAGGGCACCACTAAACAATGTCCTGTGTCCATCAGCACCACTGAGATATACATCTTTTAAATCCCTGCAGGCATGGGGACTCCACCATTGCCCTGGGTAACCTGGGCCAGGCCTGGACAACCCATTCAGGAAAGTTGTTTGGGTGTGTGTTGTGTGTTTTGTTTGTTTGGTTGGTTTTTTTGGGGGGTGGGATTTTTTTGTTTTTGGTTTTGGTTTTTGTTTTTTTTCCCCCTGATACTCAACCTCAACCTCCCCTGGTAAAATTTTAGGTCAGTTCCTCTTGTCCTGTCACTTGTTCTGTGGGAGAAGAACCCAACTTCACCTGGCTCCAACCTCCTGTCAGGGAGCTGTCGAGAGCCAGAAGCCCCTGAGCATCCTTTTCTCCAGGCTGAACAACCCCAGGTCCCTCAGCCACTCCTCACCAGTCTTGTGCTCCAGACCCTTCCCCAGCTCTGTTGCCCTTTGTTGGACATGCTCCAGCCCCTCAGTGTCCTCCTTGTAGTGAGGGGCCAAAACTGAATACATGGAAATTGTGACTGTACTGCCCAGAATCAATAAATTGAAGGCATGCCTTGGTCATGGTAAGGGGTCCTACTCCTGCTCTTGTGTTTGCTTTTTCTGATTTTATTATAATTATCCAAGTTATGGGGGTGACAGCAAAGCTGATACTCTTAGCTGCTTTACTATGTCTGGTTCACTGCCATGTTGCTTTTACTTCACAGGATCAAGGCATCTGGTCTGAAGCTGCGATTCTGCACAAATGAAACCCAAGCCACCCGGGAGGAGTTCGTGAAGAAGCTCCAGGGCTTGGGCTTTGACATTTCTGTGGCTGAAGTCACTGCCCCAGCACCAGCAGCCTGCCGCATTTTGAAGGAACGTAGCCTGAGGCCACACTTGCTCGTGCACAATGGTGGGACAATGCTGCCGTAGATGCTGGGACATGTAGGGGGACAACCCAAGGAGATGTGGGAGTTTGTAATAGAGTAGTGAATTCCCATAGCTTGTGGTGGGAAGAGCTTCCAGCTATTGCTTTCTTACAGGCAAAGCTTTTTCCTAAGTCATGAGACTCTGAAATAAACCTTAGTGGTCTGAGCTGAGTGAGATCTCTGTTACGGCAGCGGTACGGTGAAGGCACAGAGTTGTGCTGAGGATCAGCAAGTGCACAGAGTCACTTAACCCCAGAGACTAGGAGATAGGTGAGACCTTGTGCAGGACAACACTTTGTTATCATGACAGAGCTTTTAAATTTAAAGTGTGGGTTTTTTTTCCTGTAGAATGTGGGTATGGAAAGAGGAGGTGGATCCTGCCCTCGCTGTTAGATATTTTCATTCAGCTACCCAGGAGGTCTGTGTGCCTGGGTATAACAAGATGAGATAAACCATTTCTACTGAGGCGTCTATTACAGTTTGCTCTTTGTCGTAAGAGAGATGAATAGCAGGACCTGGGCAGGAATAGAAGGTGTCTGAAGAACTGTTGATTCAGACTTGGGTTTTAAGTAAGATATTTTAATGTGTTGGAGAATGAAGGAACAGAAACACAAGTTTTGGGGAAACCATCAGTTTCAGTGGGTTCTGAAATGGTAAAGGACTTGTGGATTTATTTTTCTTTCCTTCCTTCTGTAGATCTTGTCCCTGAATTTGCAGAGATTGATAAAACAAACCCAAACTGCGTGGTTATCGGAGATGCAGCAGAAAACTTCACCTATGCAAACCTTAATGAAGCTTTCCGAGTTCTGATTGGGATGGAGAAGCCTGTTTTGATCTCCCTTGGAAGAGGGTGAGTTAAACAGTGTTTGTCTACATTTTTTTCGTAATTTCCACCATTGTCTTAGTAGTCAATGGAGGCCAGGTATCGGTGTGAGCATTTGCAGTACTAACTTCTAAGCAGTTAATCTATGTGTTTGAACCAGGAGGCTGATCTGCTCATGTATCTTGTCAGTGAAGGGTCCTCAATGGGTAATTCAGTCCTAACTTGGCCTGAGTCACTGACTTGTAGCAGCTTTTAGAGAACCTGGAAATGCCCTGGTGTATAAGCACAGCAAATGCCAGCCTCCAACCCTTCAAAGTCAGCGTTCAGGACTGAGCTAGACCTTGATGAGACAACCCACGTTTTCAGGTGGCAGTGGAAGGGTTAAACAGCTGTGGGTTTGTAAGCCACTAGGAAAAGGACTTTTCTTGCTTTAAGAGCAAGTCTGAGAGCCTCTTAAAAAACCCCGTAGGAATCATGGAGAGTTTGGATTTTGATGTGTGCGACCTCCCAGTGAATGAGTTTTGTGAGAGGCTGGTGGGATTACAGGCACTGCTTGTCTTTTTGTCTTTGCCCCTGTAAGATCCCAGAGATGAGAACTGTTGGTTTAACTGCTCCTTTTAGCAGTGTGTTCCTGTCTGAACTGAAAAGAAATGATTTTTAATAATGAAAGAAACCCAAAACAAACAAAATCCGATGGGCCATGCTTGGGTCAAGGGCTGTTAATGTGGATCTTCCAGCATCCTGGAGTTACTAATGGACAAGGTGGTCCAAAATTCTCTGTTTCAGCCAACAGGCTGCTTCTTCCAGGTTCAAATCCTGCCCACATTTGTAGTGGATGGGTTGTGATCCTGGATGTGGAAAATGGCCTGTGTGACGTAAATGGCTCTGTGCTATGGGAGTGGTACTTCAAGGTACCACCTGTGAATGTTGGTGACAGTATCTCTGCGGGTTGATAAGTATGAAAATGTCACACATGAGGGAGCACTTTCATGCTGGTGGCTGGAGATTTGCTCCACAGGAGGAATAAGAAGCCAGGAGAGGTCTTACTGGCTAATACAGAACTCTACCAACTCATGGAAGTAGTTGCATTGCACAAAATCCACCCAAACTATGTTGGAGATGGGGGTAGATATTCCTCTGGATGTGAGTAAAGTGTGATGGCAGAGAAGACTCAAGGATTGAGCCCAAGGATATGCTGATGGCCTGGTGTGTATGGCAAAGACCTGCAAGCACAACTGTGTTTTTAAAGTGACAGATCAAATGTTTTGATAGTTTGAATATTGAAAGACATATTTTTAATCATTCTCTGAACATTGATGGTAAATTTTGACCTCTTACTTTCACAGGCAAAAAAATGCAGTCAAGGGATTTGAATGTTTTCTTAAAACCAATTCAGTTAGATGTGTTCTGAGGTTTTAAATGAGAGGTTATTAATGCGAGTGCTGAGTAAGGACAAATCCCAACGGCCTTGAAGGAGTTGCTCTTATCTGTTGTGTGATGTATGGGCTTAAAAAAGACTCTGCATGTTTAGCTTGAGGAAACTGTAGTGACAACTTTTTTCAGTGGTTCAATAGACCATAATGGGCATGAAAACCCTTCTTAGTTAGTGGAATATTGATCCAGCTGGGTAGAACTTATCAGCGGGAAGGAGCAGTTAAATCCATCGTGTTGCTGTACCTGACATTCATGCTCTAGTCCTACAACATGGGTGAAAAATCCTGACTGTCTCTCAGAAGGATAAGGAGAAAATGCATAAGGGGGTTAACGTATGGAAAATAACCAAGTTTTGTGCTGTGTAATAGCATCTTTCAAAATGAAATATAGAATCAACCTTCAAGCTTTGCAGTGGGATCAGTGCAAAAGTGCCTTTGTACCCTGTGCATATAAAAGTATTTCTTTATTTTTTCATTCACTGATACAGACAACTCTAAAACAGACCTGCTGTTATTCTTTAGACATGTGTTTTTTGGGGTTTTTTTTGTTTGTTTGGTTTTTTTTTTTTCTGTTAAATACAGATTTTTGGATGTTCTGAGCTCAGTTTTCAGCACGAGTGTATTATTTTTAATGATTGATCATTTGGGTGATGTGACCATGAGTTCTGAATGAGTTACCTTGGTAGGTAAGTTCTCTGACTCGAAGAAGGGAGAGCGTAGATTGGGTGAATTGCTCACCTAACTAGAGAAGCCAATGGGCCATATACAAAAAACCAGCCACGAGCTGGCTGCGTTTTTACCGTGCAGAGTCAGTGTAATTAGGTGGACCTTAACAAGGTGCCTACTTGGGGCGAGCAGGTTGATTTTGGTTGAAGTTTTAGTTCATTCCATAGAAAACGAAAGTGTCAGAGTCACTGGAGCAGAATGCCCTCCTCCTGAAAATGGAGTGATTTACATTTAGCATCTGTTTTGGGCTGAGAGTGGGAATTGGCTTTGTAATTTCTTCTGTCATGCCACTGTCAGAAAATTAAGCTGTTTACGCTAGACTATAGAAGGTTAATGGCTGTTCTAGCAAAGGTCAAGTGGTCATTTTAAAGGGAGGCTGTGCTGAATAATCGAAAATGGCAGAAGGATAAGGCATAAAATCTTAACTGACTGCTCATCCTACCTTTTTTTACAGTCTCACAGAAAACTGTCTTTGCTCTCATCAGAAGAGCTTGGAAGACCTGAGTTAATGTGAATTGCTATTGCAGAAAACCACCTGAAAGATGCTAACTAATTTTATGAGCTCTGTGGAAATAGGAACACTTTTTAGAAGGAACAAAATTTAGCTTGGAGGGTTTTCTTAGTCTCGATAAACAGTGCCCCAGCTTTCCTCATGTGGGAGGTTGGTGACAAGCAGTGAAGGTCAACTCTTTGGTGTCCCCTTCCAGATGTACTGAAGAAGGTGTTAGAGCTGCTGGTCGGTGCCAGCCCTCATCTTGTAGCTACAGAGGGGTCTCTGTTGCTGATTAAAGGAAGAGCAGTGTAGCTGCTGTCTTTTGTGGGCAGCTAGTGCTCTGTGCAATAAAATACAGGCCCAGTTCATCCTTGATAGAAGCTGGTTGAAATCCCTTTGAACCAGTGGAGTTGAGTCCCAGATGGGCAGCCGGTCTGAGATCTTTTCCCCAGCACTGCAGGTACCGAGCCCGTCCTTTACTTAATTCCTGGTGTTAAATTAAGGCTTCCAGAGTTTCTGATGACTTGACTTTTTGTTGCAGCCAGATGGACATCTGTATAGGCACAGAACTAATAAAATGTGGTTTCTTTGTATTTAACTGCCATTTCATTGGAACTTTATCACTTTCATTTCCAGACGCTACTATAAAGAAACCGATGGTCTGAAACTTGATGTTGGAGCATATATGAAGGCATTAGAGGTATTTTATAGCTTGCATTATGCTTACTCACTCCATGCACCTTGTTAAAAGAGTAACTGGCATAAATATGGGTTGTCTTCTGTAATTACTCACCTTGGTGGAGGAAGTTTCCACAGATTGAAACTCATTTGTTGCATTCTAAGGACGGGTGGATTCATTTGTTTTCTGGCTTTGTTCACTTTTATTTCTTTTTTTTTTTTTAATTTTATTTAAAATGTGAACTTTTACCACTGTGGGTACCTTTCTTGGAAGTGAGGCCCTTAAAAGAAAGAGTTAGAAAAGAAAAACATGGAATATTATCTGTGAGACACCCAAGGGAAAAAAAGAAGGTCTGGTTTATGTTTGGTGTAGAGGTGTTAACACAGCCCTTGCCCTTAACAGTTTACAGCAAGAGGCTCTTATTCAGCAAGATACAATATGCCAGGTGGTTAAAGAAATCCTCTACATCTCTTTAAGGCTTTCCAGTACTCTTCATCATTTCTTATGAAGGATAGTTGCTATTCTTTTAAGAGTGATGCTCTTACAAAAGCAGGCAATACCGGAGCCGAGTCTGGAGAATGCAGAAGGTTTGTAAATTGAAGTGTTTCAGGAGGACTTTGTCTCCTGCCCAGAGAACACTGAACACCTCTGTTACCCAAATTCTCCAATATGCACCTTCACCTGCTAATCCATTGTGGTATTTAAGGCAAAAATCAATAATCACACATTTTTATACAATTTTGTTGAACAAATCCTTTTCTGATCAGCATTTCTTGTGTATCTCTCTTTTTATTTCATTTTTTTTCCAGTATGCTTGTGATGTTCAAGCTGAAGTAGTGGGAAAACCATCAAAAATGTTTTTTGAGTCAGCCTTAGCAGAAATGGGAGTTCCACCAGAGCAGGTAAGGTTTCTGATGCTGTGACCACTGGCTGTGCCATGTAGCAATGCTCACTGATGCATTTTCCTTTTTTTTTTTTCTGGTTTCCTGTCTTTTCATGGAAAGTAATAAGAGGTTGAAGGGAATATCTCCAGGAGAACATAGTTTACTTTAGGTGGATATATAAATATTTTTTTCCAAACCCAGTGTGTTATACAAAGTGCAGAGAAATATCTGTATTCAGGATCTTCTTATGAATTACTAAAAAAAAAAAAAAAAAAAAAGGAGAAAAAGGAAAATGGTTAAAAATATGCTACTAGGGGGGCAGAATTGCTTGCTCATTCTATCAATTAATGGGAAGTAGAGAAAAGAGACCTGACAGCCAAGAGAGTAAATGCTGCCAGATAGGGACCTGCTGAATTTCTTGTGCCTTGTTTGTTTCCTACCCTCCTGAAAGGCATGACATTATTTCCTCTTCTTTTTTGAGGGTTCTTTTTGACCACCTGATGTTTCTTTTTTCATTCCCTGTGTCTGTCTCTGCTCTGACTTGTGCCCTCCATGCATCTACCCAACTGAGGGTCTTCCATCCCTCTATTCTCTACTGTGTTTTGGACTCCTGCATTGTGCTTTCTTAGTCACCTTCCTCCCAAACCATATAGTTCAGAAGAACATGCACTCCTGTGAAAATCCTTTATTTGGAGGGTAAAGAGAACAATCCAAAAGAATAAAAGTTAGGTTTCCTGAGGAATTATAGAAGTTGTTGTGCCTCACAAGATGAAGGGAGCCCCAGTGCCTGACAGTCCGTTTGGTGACTGGAGGCTGCAGCGTGGTGGAATTGCAGCCCAAATGTTACTTTTTTTTCCCTTTGGTATCACAGTGTCTACCTTCTTAGTAAAAAGGAAAGGCAGGAATAAAATATTTTCTAGTTTAGGTGAATATGAAGCACGGACTGACCCCAAACCTCCTCCCCTGCTCTTGGATTCATCATGCTTTCCAGAAACACACTGGAATCCTCCATCACTTACTACAGCCCATTTTTCCCCCCTCTCAGTAGTTGTGCCCAGATCCTCTTTCTTGATTTGTTGTTATGTCACACAGGACATAAGGATGAGCATGAGATGACTCAGAGACAGCAGTGAATTACAACATAATAATTCCATCAGGAGGTTTTGGTGACATTATAAACAACAGGATGGAAGTTTGGGTGGCTTGTAGGTCCCTAGAGCCTGGAGATGAAATTATGGCCCTGTAATTCACTATGTGCTTGTGTTGTGCTTTATTATAGAGTAGGGAGATGGAAAAGGCCTGGTAGGCCATCTAATCCGTCTCCTTCCCCATGCAGGAGTGTTCCCTGCTCCACATTTATTAATGTTTTGTCCAGAGTAGTTTTCAGTGAGCCAAACAACTGCTCTTCTCTAAGTACCGTGGGGACAGTGGTCACAGCCAAGCGGGTCTTGTGATGAATCTCAGGATGCTTCCCTGTTAAACTGCATCTCCTTATTTCTAGCTTTGCAATGAAAACAGCTGCCTCCCTGGACATCTTCTCCCTTCAGTTACCTCCAGATTTGTTATTGTTACAGTAATTGTGTCTTACTAAAACTGTGTTGAGCTCTCAGCAGCTTCCCTTGTGATTCAGTCCCTCCATCCTCTAACCCACTGCAGTGCTCTGGTCTGTAATCACTCCACTTCGTCAGTATCTTCCCAGTAACAAGATAGTTCAGCCTGAACATAATGTTCCAGGTATAGCCATGGCAATTATTCAACCCATTCATCCACCCAACAAACCCCAAAATCCAATGGAGGCACAGAGTGGCATTTGAATTAAAAAACAGCTGGAAAAAAAGAAGAAAATTTAAAACAAACCACAGAGTACAACCCTTGGGTACCATTTGTGTAAACCAGATGCATGAAGGTTTGTGTTTCCTTTCTGCTTGTATCAGAAATGATCAGTGTGCAGGAGTAGGAGAGAAGATGTTATTTTTGAGACTTCTGTCCTTGTGGCCCTGCAGAGTTGCCCTTCTCCACAGTCAGAATGGTAGTTGTCCTGAGATGCTGTTTTGCCCAGCTCATGGTATCATAGAATCCCAGACTGGTTTGGGTGGAAGGGACCTTTCCAGGCCATCCAGTCCAACCCCCCTGCAGGGAGCAGGGACATCTGCAACTAGAGCAGGGTGCTCAGAGCCCTGTCTAGCCTGACCTGGGATGGTTCCCAGGATGAGGATGCCAGGACCATGTCAGGCCATGGCACAGAGGGAGGGGAGGACACCAGAATTCCAGGCTCAAAAACTTTTCCCCAGGAAACAAATTTGATTTAATACGCCACCAAGCTTACCAAAATGGTCCCCCAGGGTGAGCCTCAGTGAGAGGATCCCATCGACTTCAGGAGGATTTGGTTTGGGTACAGAAAAGCAGCAATAATCCCCATCAGAGATTATTTATTCATTCTCTCCTATTTACTTTAGTACTGCCAGTAACTAACTTCATATTTTGACAGAGATTATTTTTTTTTGCTGTATAGTTTCTAGTGTTAAATGCCATCAGTTTGTTGCAGTAGCATGTCTAGTCTGTAGGTATAATTTTTATGTATTCAGAGAGATTTGAGATGAAGGGAGCATGTGCCTAACCAAGGAGGAGCTCAGTGGATGCCACCACATAATGGCACCAGTTACTTCATATGTCAACTGGGGGAAAAAATAATCCATGCTTCTTGAGTTAAAACCTGGATCATGATGCACGTGTGTAGGAGGAACAAATTACAGCAGAGCAAACTCCCTTAATTCTGACATATTTCCCTAACTTTTGAGTGCTTGGCTTTGTAACTTTAATATTCTTGGGAGCAGGATTTGTAGGTTGGTTTTCTTAGTCGTATGTTACTGACCAAAACTCCATCTATGGGGTTCAGTGAGCTCAGTAGAGTGCTGGGCTGTGTTTTAATCTCTCTCCCCAACGAGCTGTGCTTCCCTGCCTTTGGAACGAGATGACAAGGACTGGTTTGACTTGCCCTGTGCTTCTGTAAAATGCTCGCCAATAACTTAGTCCACCCGTGGAATGCATTTAATCCATACCATCATCAAACCAGTTTAGATGAGCTCTGCTTTTGAAAACATATTACAATTTCCCTTCACTGGACTTTTAATGAAAAATAGGGTTTTAATAATACCCCAGGAATGCTAGACAGTGGCAAATCTGAAATTTCTTAAGCCTCTTTAATCAATAAACTTATCACCAGTCGTTTCCCTTGATAGCTGCTTCTTACCAAGACCCCGACTTTGCCTTCTGCTGCTGTTTCCAACGTGCACTTAGAAATAGGAGGAACTCCCCAAAGTCCAATTTTCATTTTAACCTTTCCTCAATGGCCTAGAAATAACAGATTGCTGGTATTACTCTAATAGATTGGAAATTTAAACCTCTTAGAGGTAACCAGACCTATCTTATGATTCAGTAATATGACCAAGAATAACACATCTTAAAGGTTACTGAAAGGCCTAATTCATGTGTTTTAAGGCAGCTGTAACAGTGGATGATTTTTACAGCTTTACAATAAAACCTAAATAATGTTAAGGTTCCGGTAGTTTTATATAATCATAAAAAGTTCTCTCTGTGGTAAATTGGCCTGCTTTAATGGGACTTATGGCAGGTCATACTGGAGTGCATAAACTACTGGTAGTTAGCCAATTCCCATTCCTGCCACCTGCAAGTCTTGGGTGGGAGTTAGTGACGCGTGACAGCAGAGGGAGGTCACCCTGAGGGTGGCACAGAGGACTTGCCACCGTGCTGGCATCCCCTCCCTGCTCACTGGCCATGAGGAGGGAAGATATTTTTCCATCTCCAAAAGAAAAGTGGAATGGCCGAGTGAAGTTTTGGGTCCTGCTGAAAGGTGATTGAAACCTGGCTGGTTGTGTAGCCTTTGGATATCTGTCTTTGGAGGTTTCCTGTATTTATTTCTTTCACCTGCTTTCTTGTACAGCTTCTCCCAGGTCAGAGGCCACATGCGATGCCCTTTGCCTGTTTGATGTTTGCCCAGATAGTAATTCCAAGTTAAAAACATAATTAACGCTAACACAGGATCCTGAAGCCTGGGAGACTACCAGTTGGGCCAAGGAGACTGGGGAGAAAAGGAAATGCATTGTATTTCTTGTGTAAAGGAGTTTAAGACATTCAGATTTTGTGTATAAACTTTATTTCCTTAAATCCTTGGCACAATTAACTCAAGATCAAAGTGAATCTGCTTATGAATAGATATGTTTAACTCTAGAGGCATTCACAGGGTCAGATAGCACACTGCCTTCTGTGCATCTCTCTGCATCCTCCATAGACTTCAGCCTCCTAGGAAAGACTGCACTGCAACACCAGCAGAGCTGGGTCGTACGGGACATTTTCATCTTTCTGCCTCCTTCATTTTCTTACGCGGTGATTCCTTTGCTGATCGGCCATTTTTTTGTGATTTCAGTGAATGCTGAAATGCTGCTTGCAGACAAAATCCCTCAGGTTCCCATTCGCCACCTTAGTAGCATCTCTGAACGCTTATTAATGTTGGTTAATTCTTCTACTCACCTCCGTTCAGCTCTGGTTCTGTGACCCAGACAACACCAGTAAGGTTGCTCACCGTGATGGTGATCTCTGTGCTACAGACATTTATTTGTCCAGTGGGATTTATATTGTGCCTTCCCACCCCCAAATTCTTGGAGGTCAAGTTCAACTCTGTCGTCACCGCTGCTCTGGGTTGAGTTTGATGGGGCCTCAAGGGGCTTCACTCAGCTTTGGCACATGCAACCACACACACCATCTCTCACCAGCTGTATGGTTTAGGAAAATATACATTGCACCCATCTTAACTCTTTGATTTGTCTTAAAACCAGTGAGACCATCTCACTGCATTTTTGCTCTGCTTTAGTAAATTTTCAGCAGCTTTAAACAAAGTAACTTCCACAGAATAACTGAAGAGATTAATGGTGTGATCCCTGTGTAAAATGTGAACACAAATGGGGCTCTTTTAATTCTTGCTTTCAGTGGGTATGTGACCTTTCAGCTTTATATCTTTCTCTCTCTTCTTACCATATTGCAGTCAGAGGGGAAGTTAAACCCAGGTTTGACAGGTAGAGGGTTTTTTTTTTATTTCCCTTGACAGCACACCTTTTGACCTCTATCTTCTTGCCAATGATTTTTTAAATCCTAAATGATTTGGGAATAATTGCTCCTCCTTTAGTGATTATTGCCCTTCACCGATAGTAAATCTGTGAAATCCCCAGGGGCTGGAGTACGTTTTTGTATGCGTATGCCACAAGCTGGCCTGGACAGGCATCGCTGCTCATCTGCAGCTGCACTTGCAGAGCTGCTGGGCATCTTGTGCCAAAACTTGTCTAGATGGGGTAAAATACAGCCCTGGTGAGTAAGCGAGTGCTTGGTGGGCTGCCCCGCTCTGCCCTTTCCTGTTTTGGGAGGAAATTAATTTTTAGGTTTATGATAACCCAAGATTGAAATTGTCTTTACTTCAGAAATCTCATCCTGAATGTCTGGGTTCAGGCTGACCCAAGGGCATGTGGGTGGAGGAGGGCAGATCTGCTCCTTGCAGGTCCGTTCCCTGTAGCCTTCAGGGAGGCATTGGAAGGAATTTGATAAGAAGAATGGATTAGAAATTGTTAAAGCTGGTGGTTGACAATGGTTAAATATCTCAAAGCAGGTTAAAATGGGATAGGTTAACCAGATTACACAGGTTCTAAGCTGGTCTGTTTCCCCAGTTTTAGGTGCTGCCCCCCTTCTCTTCAGGGTAATCCAGAATACACTTGGAAAGATGAAAGCTGATTTTTTTTTCCTCATTAATTGAAGATTACTCTTTTGTGTTATATGCTGGGTTTTGTTGAAACTATCAAATGACCCGCCTCCAATCGTTTTTACATTTGAAGTATGAAATAAATAGAATAATTTTGAATGGAGGATGATAATTAGCACTTGAAACTTTGAAGATGCAGTTGTTAATGAGAAAGACCCCTCAGTTGATATGCCTCAATTTCACAGAATCATGGAATGGTGGGGGCTGGGAGGGACTGCTGGAGATTGAGTCCAACCCCCCTGCCAGCACAGAAACACCCAGGGCAGGCCACACAAGAACAGATCCAGGAGGGTCTTTGAAAGTCTCCAGAGCAGGAGACTCCACAACCTCTCTGGGCAGCCTGGGCCAGGCTCTGTCACTCTCACAGGGAA
>JANIJG010017474.1:32690-45406 GCA_024611175.1 Megaceryle torquata | reverse complement strand
CACCATTGCAGGGGAGGTTGGCCAGGGCTCTGAGCACCCTGCTCTGGTTGCAGATGTCCCTGCTCCCTGCAGGGGGGCTGGACCAGATGACCTTTAAAGGTCCCTTCCCACCCAAACCATTTTCTGATTTTACGATTTGAGGTCCTCCTGCCCTAAGTATGCACCAGTGATGAGAGGCACAGAGGTTAAAACTAATGCTGGCCCCAGTTTGAAAGTACTTGAGCATTACACAGACATATGTGCTGGAAATGCCACGGGGACATCTGTGCAGGCTCAGCCCTGCTGCAGATGGGCTCCCAGCTGGCCCTGGGCAGGGACTCAGAAAATCATGGTGCCCAGAGGAAACCCTGGGCATCACAGAGGAATGGCATGGTGGGCAGAGGGAGAATGTGCTCCTCTGAAGGGCAGCACTGTCTTTTTTCATCTCAAAAGAATCTCTGTCTGCCTTCATCAGGCATCAGAGGTGTTGCTCTCCTTTCAGTTGGCTCTCAGGGCCTCTGTGGAGGTTGCTCTTCCCTCTGTCCTGGCTCCCGTCGGTGGAGTAAAAGGACAAGTTTTGGCTGAGGACACTGAGGCCAACTCCCGTGCATACAAAGTGGGTACAAAGTTGAAAGGGGAAATAAAAAAAATGGAAAAAAAAAAAGAGCTTTTTTGCATTTAAATCAGCCTAATTAAAGTGGTTTTCTTTTTCCAGGAGCTGGCAGGTGCCTGCCCAAAGTGATTTGTGCAAATACCATCTTTTGTGTTTGTCCAGTGAGGTTTTTTCTTGCTTTAATCACTTATGAGACACTGCTCAGAGAAGTTCACCTATGTGCACTATGTCATTTTAAGCTTACAAGTAGGAGGCCAGATTTACACCCACTCTAAGGAGTGGAGTAAATTGGAGGAGCTCTGGTGATTTACACCTGCTGGTGCTTTGACCCACTGGATGCCTGGAAATAGCAAGTGTAAAAGGCAAAAGGAAAAAAAAAAAGGTCAAATGGTTTCTCCATCCATCTGGAACACTTTGGATACATCGGGGGAAGGAGAGGTGTTTGTGAAAGCAAACGCTTCGTTTATCAGCAGGGATAATTACAACTGAGATCAGTCTTCTTGGGATGGAAAAGTAACGACAATCCTAATTTTACCAAATCCTCTGAAATTTACTGTCTGTTTATTTAACACCCCGGACCCTTTCCTGCGATAGAAGATCTGCTTGATTTATGGAGGTGCAGGGTAGTCATCTAAATACTCTGGAAGTTCATCTCTGCGGCCCAAGGGCTGCTCTGGTTATTTTCCCTGTCACTGCTCAGGAGGCCGTGGGAACTGGGAATGCAAATGGGAGTGCTTGGAGGCACGGGCTGAAAATCAGCTGGGGTCAGTCAAAACACCCTTCTCCCTCTTGCTTGGCAGGCAAGAAGTATCTGGCCTTCAGAGGCAACTTTAGCTGTGGGAAGGGAAGAGAAGGGAAGAAGAAAGGAAGAGAAGAAGGGAAGGGAAGGGAAGAAAGGGAAGAAAAGAGAAGAAGGGAAGGGAAGAAGGGAAGGGAAGAAGAAGGGAAGAAAGGAAGAGAATGGAAGGGAACAAATCTCCTTCCATCCGTTCCTCATGACTTGCCTAGTTTTTCCAGCATATCTGTGGGTTTTTTCCTGTATGTAAGGAGAGATTATATATATTCAGAAATGCTTTGTGCAGGGAAGGTTGTAGTAGCAAGTGTGTGTTTGTATTGGAGAGCTGGCTGCAGTTTCTCTGTGACAAGCCATGGCTGTCACCTGTCCATCTTAGAGCCTTATCAAAACTCAAAATCTCTGCTAGGAGCAGGAATAGGAGCACAAGAAGGAAAATCCTTTTGGGACAACACAGGCTTTGTTAAAAAAACCAGAGAGGTTAGCCAGAATCTGTAAAAACGAAGGCAGGCAAAGGAGCAGAGCTCTGGGCCTGGAAGCCCTCTTGCTACCATCAAATATTAGAGGAAAATGCCTGGACTGGGGTTTAATAATTGTTACAGCTCTTTTTCTTAGCAAGTTCGTTATTGCTGGGCCTGTCTGCATTTGTGGGTTCATGAGCTGTGCTGCCTTTTGGTGGAATATTTGCTCTTTTCTTACCATGAAAGCAAGCCTCCTATGCAGTCCAGTGTGCCTTGCAGGAGTTGAAAGGCATAGCCTTGATTTCCCACTCAGCTCTAAAGCGCTGTGGGATTTTAGAGTTGTTATAAGCCCACACAAAACTCCAAACAGCAAACCCCCAAAGATGAAAATAATGGTCCAAAGAAGACAGAAAGAAAATTTCCTTCACCTCCTTCCGAGTCGGGGTTTTAGTCCAAGGGGTTTGGTAGCACCGTCAGCCTTTGTGCTTCAGGACACAAGCCAAATTCTCACTAATAAAATTCAAAGGGCAATTTTCCTTCAGGGCATAAATTCTCATACAAAATCTCCTACATTTTCCTAAACCGCTGTCAGAAACTGGCCGCTGTTGAAAGGGGAATGCACAATTAGATCAGGCTGCCTGTCTGAACTGGCGTGGTGGCTCTCGCGTGCTACACCTTCCTATGTGAACACATGGGAGGGGTGTGTTGTCACCAGTACTGTTACATCATCACCAGAAAAGCCACAAGCTCCAGATGGGTCGGGTAATCAGGGAGGCAGGAGGGGCAGAGGGGTTTGAGTGGTGTTTGGGGGTGTATCACGAAGCCTCGGTGCCCTGGTTGCTGAAGCTGTATCTTTAGAGTTCTGTGCTCCCAGCTCCCATGCTGCCATCCCTCCCTGCCTGCCCCTCACCTTGGTGGCTTACTTATATTTTTGCCTACATTCAAGTCCTGAAGAGTTCGGGTAGGGTGTTGAATGGTGCAGGATGGGTGGTTTATTAGGGAGCACCAGTGCTTTTTAACAGGGGACCTGTGAAATGGTTGGCCTGAGCAAAACAAAGGAAGGAATCTTTGCCTGTGCTTGGGAAGATGGTGGGACAAGCAACATGAAATGTACCCCCCCACACCTGTCCAGAACAGAGCTTAGGGCCGGCTCTGCTGGGTCTTTTGTAGACAGGTCATTGAACAGGATTGCTGATGGCCTCTCCAAGTGTTAGGAAATCAAAGCAACTTCATGAGGTCTTTGTATCTCACCAGTTTCCTGGTGGGCAAAATGGGTGAAGCGTGGGCAAAAATGATCGAAGTGGGGTGTCTGGCAATGGGAGGCAGGTTTGGAGTGGCTTTTGGCTCATGCTGCCAGCTGTGCAGCTGCAGACCAGGGAATGTGCCATCCGAACGTGGCAGCCACGTCAGGCTGGACAGGCACACACAGGTCCGGTCCCTCTCCTCCTGAAGCCAGTGGGAGACTTTCCCATCACTTCTGAAGTTCTGCAAAGGGTCTTGCAAGTCCCACATGTATCACTTTCTTCCTGGCTTTTTACTTGCCTTTAAAACATTGCACACCCCAGAGGCATTCGCAAAATCCCAACCTGGGGTCACTTTCAGCTACAAGAAAAGCTGCAGCAGTATTTTCTGTGCCGCCTCTCGGGAGGGTGTTTTCATGTCGTGTAAACACAGGGTTTCACAGAAAAATACTCTAAGAGGCTCTTAGAAAGTTTTGGGAAGCGTGCTACAAGAGATGTTAGATAGGATGGTCACAGAGCAGGGGGATAGAATAACCTCCCTGCTTTCTGTCAGTGGCTTGGACCCTTTGTTCCAGCTGCAGTGTGCATTACTTTGCTTAAAACTGGTTCTTCTGGCAGCCTCCCACACACTTGTGTATTAATATGGCTGATCTCAAGGGCTTGGTCCCTGCCAAAGCACAGCCTGTTACCAAAAGAAAAAGACAATTATGAGGAAGCGGTGGAGTTTGCCACATAAATGTTTCAAACTTTAGCCACGCTGAATAATAATGCAGTGACTTTTCATCCAGACAGATGCTTCCTGGAGTGAAAAAAGCAACTGGATCTGCTGGGAATGGATAAAGCAGCTTTGCTGCTCCCAGTTCCTGGGGCTCAGGTGCCCAGTGTCATCCCAGCAACTGTGACCCCCTGGCCGTGGGTCACTGCACTGTTGTGTGGGGTGACTCTGCATTGGGAAGCTCAAGGAAGGGGATCATGAGCAGCCCAAATCCTGGTTGTTGAGGGGTCTAGATGCTGACCTGTGTCCTGGACCCAGTGCGGGTGCTACTCCTGCCAGGTTTGGTGAGGGTGCACAAAAACACAGTGCCAGCTGCTCCAGCTGCCTCCTGAGGCTGGTGTGCTGCTGCCTGCCTGCTCTTAGGCAGTGCCCAGCATTGTGCACCCTTGTCCTGGGGGCAGAAATCATCTCTAGATGGCTCTGGATAAACCAGGGCAATCAAAAACTTCTCTCAGTCTCCTCTCTGATGCTGGTGTTGCTCCCATGGGTGCACTTCTTCCACCCTTCTTCCCAGATCATCTGCTGCACAGGTTGAAGTTGCTGAGCAGGGACCTCTTCAGTGATCTGTCACCTTCAGATGGTGCAGGGACATCTCATGGGCATTCCTTCCCAGGAAAAGCCAGGGTCTTCTGAGCAGGATGCTATAACCCTCAGTGCCTCGGTGCTGGGCTGTGGTGGCCCTCCTGACTTTATCTGAGGAATGGGGCTGGGGAAAGATGAAGGTTTAGGGGAAAATGAAACTAAACCATCACTGGGCTTTGTAAGTTGAGAAGGATCTGGGGCTGCTAGAGCACAAGTCTTGCGAGGATTGGCTGAGGAACCTGGGGTTGTTCAGCGTGGACAGAATGAGGCTCAGGGGGAGGCATTCTGACTCTTGACAGCTCCCTGACAGGAGGCTGGACCCAGGTGGGGTTGGTCTCTTCTTCCAAGGAACAAGCAACAGGACAAGAGGAAGAAGCTTCAAGTTGCATCAGAGGAGGTTTAGGTTGGACATGAGGAATAATTTCTTCCCTTCAAGGGTTGTCCAGGGCTGTCCCAGGCTGCCCAGGGCAGTGGTGGAGTCCCCATGATCCCTGGAGGGGTTTTAAAGCCGTGGAGCTGTGGTGCTGAGGGCCATGGATTAGTGGTGCCCTGGCAGTTCTGGGTTAACAGTTGGACTTGATGATCTTAGAGGTCTCTTCCAACCAAAATGATTCTGTGATTGTGTGATTTGGCTGGGACTGGATCAAGCACAAACTGCACCCGTGTTCAGCGGTGTCTCAGCCAGTTAGCAAATGGACTTGATCCCAGGTGGCCATCATCCGGAAAGTGGCTGATTGCCAAGTAAATCCAGGAGCCGCTGTCTTTATAGGAAACTCCTAGAAGATGGACTAGGCAGTAAATCAACACTTTTCTATAGCAATTACTCTGCGGGGAATTCAGCCAGATCTCTGCATTGCAAATGTATAGGACATGTGCCTATAGAAATCCTGGAGAGTGTGATAGAATTTAATCAATCCCATTTGTTTATCCAGAGAGTCAGCCTCGAGCTCTGCAGCAGACGCCCAGGGAATGTTGAAGGCAACATAACCAGTTAAACAAAGATATGTGTGGCCCCGTGAACAGAATACACCAAATTTGCCTTTTCTCCCCCTCGATCTGCCCTTCCCCATGCTGCATTCAGTCTTTGTTCATCCTTTCATTTTCCTCGTGATTTTTCCTTCCCTGTCTCTTTGCCCCAGACTCCTGTCTTTATTTATTTCTTCCTTCCTTTATTTATGTGCCTGCCTTGCATTCTTCTTATGCTTCATCCTGTGCTGGGAGGCAAGAAGAGGCAATTGGACGTGACAGGGCTGTTCTGCACCGCTGCTCGCTGCAGGTCCCTGTTGAAGCCTGGGACTGGGCAGGAGCATGAACAAGCTGGGAGTACTGGTGGGCTCCCTGCTGTGCCCTGCAATGTCCCTGCTCTGCAGGCTGCAGACTGAGCCCCCCACCAGCAATGGGTGTCCTTCATGGAGGTGGGTCCTGGTTTTGAAGTGACACAAATCCCAAGTGAGTTCCTAATGTTGTTTTAAGGAACAAGTGACTTTCTCAGGCTTGTTGATTATTCTCTTTGAAAACTCTTGGTTCTGCTGTATGTCCAAGCTGTGCACAAGCAACAAATAGAGATGAAGAATCATAGAATGGTTTGGGTTGGAAGGGACCTTTCAAGATCATCTAGTCCAGCCTCCCTGCAGGGAGCAGGGACATCTGCAACTAGAGCAGGTTAAGACCAGGCTATTGGCCCAGTAGTGCATGGGCGGGCTGGCTGGACTGTGTATTTATTGGATTAGAGATGTGGGCACCATGGATATATGACGATCTGCTGGCAGCTTAACCTTCTCCTCTGTCTTGTTGGGCCTGCTGCCCTTACAAATGCATGGGAATTTTGTGTACTAACAGGAGATTTGAGAGAAGTTTGTCCTCTTGGTGTATCTGTTTGGTGTTTGCAGTTCACATACCAACCGTGTGTTGTTTGCCATCACTCTTCCTGCTTCCCCAAGGTAGCTAAGTAGCTAAGTCCTTTCCTCTATTTTATTTTCCTTTGGATAGCACGTGGAAGAAGGACCTTTCCAAAGGCACGAGCACTATGTGACTGCAAAACTGCAGGAGGACTTGGGGCAGGGTATATACAACCCAGAGCAGCCAGACTCTTAGGAAAAAGACAAGCCACTTTCTCCAGAAAGCCACGTGGCTGTCGCTATGTTGTCGAGCTCGGTTCAGAAGAGAGCGTGAGAGAAGTGGCCTTTATGCTGAGATTGCTGTGCCTGCTTTCCAAGGCAGTGCTGGCTCCACATCCAGAGCCAGCACATGCCATGTAGTTGGGACACTTGGCAGGGATTGCCTAACTGCAAATCGTAATTACTGGGACACAAAAAAAGACCAGCCCTGCGCCAGTAATGGTCTTATCTGCTGGGATTCTTAAAGAAAAGGCATCAAAAAGTCCCCAAATAATCCCCCCAGGAGATTAAATATGGCATTTAACACCTTCCAAAAGTAGTTAAGACTCAAAAAAGCACCCCAGTGTTGTTCCTCTGTCTGGCAGTGTTTGCATGAAGCATCCTCCAGTAATTTGGGTACTGCAGACAGTGCTGGGGCTGTCGCAGAATGTGACATCTGACCAGTGTTTTAGGGGTGAAACAGCATCAGCATCAGAAAAATAGAAGTGTGAAATAAACAGATAAATAAGCCTTGCTTTTCCTGTAATAAACCTGTCTGGTGCACATGGGTGGGGAGGAGAAAACCTAGCTGGTGCTGTGGAGTGACTTGACAAAGTTTGATCCATCCTCGTGGGAAAATCTCAGGGATTCCAGACGTACCATCCAAATCTCACTTTTCCTGACGTTTATGGGTAACAGCCTGGCTTTGACTGGTTCCAGAGACTAGTACCCACACTGGGCTGTAGCTGGAAGTGAAGGAAGCCCTTCTTCCCTTAAAGAGCTGCTCTGTCCCTCCTCTCCCCTCCTAGGATGGTCGTTATCTCCTTTAGAGGAACCTTACAGCCAGGGACTCCCTGTTCCTTGCCCTCCTTTCCCATGGTAGTGCTCATTGCTTGGGCTCTGCCTTCCTGACAGGTTTTCTTGGACATCAGTGGGCTCACGGGACCAGCCCACGACATTTCTGAAAACCTTGAAAATCCTGCTGCATCTGTGGATCCTGAGGAGCATCACTTCAACCGGGCAGCCTTTCTGAGCCTGTGTCCAGCTTGTAGCGTCCAACTTCCCATGGGAGAAAGCCATAATTTTTTCATTTCCAACAGAGCAGCAGGTCCCAGGTCGTGGAGGCACCTTTCCAGTAGATGGCATCAAAGACAGCGAGTTCCTCTGCCCAAGCCAGCTGCCGGCTTTAGCTGGGGAGAGAGAGATGTTTCCCCTCACTCCCATTTCCCAACAGCACTGAAGCACAGTCCTTAAAAAAGTCAAGCTCCTTAAAGCAGCTGAACCTTAAAAAAACAAGCTGAGCGTTGCTTGTCTCTCACTTCAGCTTTAAGTGCCACGACCATAGGCCAGTGTGGGGGCCAGTTTTCCAGCTGGCCACAGGGACTAGGTCACTGCCTTTGTCTTGCATTCAACCATTCAGCTGTAATCTCACCTGGAAAGTGCATTGAAAATGCCTTGAGTTAAAATCATCATAGATCTTTGGGTGCAGCTTTTGATGTCTGAATTTAGTTTACTTTTTATACATATACTTTGTTTTTTGCATATGCGGTGCCCTGTGTAGTAGGAAGACTGAAGGCATTTAATCTTTCTTTCTTTCCTTCCAAACCATGAATAAATCTGATCATTACTGGAGGTCATTCATCTACTGGACATGAAGAAATCCCCTTTCTTGACTCCCACCTGTAGAATTCCCAAGATCAGCAGGTTTAGTGCACTGGGAGACTCCAGTGCACCAGAGCTGACACATCAGCTGCTCATTGTGTCTCCTGCACCATTCAGGGCTTAGAGAACATGGAACATGGTCACGTGTCTCAGGAGAAGCACAAAATGTCATGTTTTGGTGTGTTTTCTGGGATGAGTTGCCAAGCCTACGTGCAGGCATGCTGGAGGACAGAGGGTTTGTCTGTCCCAGGCAGGTTTTTTTTGCCAGAATCAATGCTCAGAGTGAGTCCACTGCAAAAATCTTGTCTAACAGAGAGACTTGACACAGAGCTTTGCTGGAGCTCAGGAAAAAAAAAAAAAAAAGCAAGGGATAATGCAGTTGTTTAATGGATTAGATATGAAAACAGGATTAAACCCTCCTGAGGGCTTTGAGATGGCAACCAGCTCAGCCACGCCAGCGGGTACTCCTGTGTTGTGGTCCCATTGCACAGCTAGATATGATCTTGGCACTGGCAGCACCTTTCAGTGGGTGCTGGTGCCCTGAGGGACTTTGGAGCCTGCAAGGTACTGTCAGGGTGATGCCCACTAGGGCCAGGACCACCTGGGAGCCTCTGGATGGGACCCTGGCCTCCATCTTGGGTGGGAAGCGAAAAACATCCTCAAGGATGAGCAGTCCAGTGATTGCTCCTCTTAAACATCCAGGCTGCAGAGGGCTGAGGGAGGGAATCATTATAAATTACTTTTAAGACACAAACTCAGCCCAGGATGTAAGTGGGTGCAAATCCTTCAACAAGACAAGTAACTAAAACCCTTTCACAAGGGTGAAGTTGGACCACGTTCTTCAGATGTGATGGTACCACAGTGCTGCCCAGTGTCACACAGTGCTGCAGTGTCAGGGAGGAGTTTTCTTCCCAGGGAAAAATGATGAAGGGTGATGGTTGCTTCATTACCAATTATCCTGTTCCTTGGGAATGAGGTGAGCAGAGCTGGAGGAACAGACATTATGGAAGGAAGGGGGAATAGAAGAATGAAGTTGAAAGAAAACCAACCTGATGCTTTCCAAGAAAAGATGAGAGTGGCTGGGACTTTTCAGGTGTATCCTTGGTTACAAGAGATGAAAAGCTGAGAAGAGTGCTTGAAATGGGAGATAAGACGGACCTCTCCAGATGACACTTTATAACATGACGCATGAAGACTTGGCAGGCACCTGAGGTCTCACTATTAGTATTTTTTGTTGAGATGGGACTGGTGGGGATGCTTTCAGAATGCTGCTGAGCAATGGTAAACACTCTGTCCAAAATAGATTCCTCATTTGTAGCTTCAGAAAGGTTTCTTTGCATAATAAAACAACTGACTTGACCATACCTGGGGACTTCACCCCAGTGACCAGTCTGCAGCCCTTAGCTCTTGCAGGCAGTCCCAGGAGACGGGCAGAATTTAGCTTTGCATGTGCTGAGGAATGAACAAATAAATAAATAATCCTTCCTGGACTATGCAATTCACCATTTATAGTCATGCAACAAAATCCTGCATCCTGGTTTTCCAAGAACTGGGGGCTGGCTGGGGGCAGGGGGAGGGGGATGCTCTCTATCACTGGCAGGGAAGCCTTGGCGCAGGCACAGGGCAAAGCTTGTCTGATGGGAAAAGATAAAAGGAGACCATGCCACAGGGAAGCCATCCAACAGCAGCTCCATTTGGACTTATCCTTGTCTGCTTTCCACATCATTTATATATATGAGTATATATAAGTATTGTGTTCAGTTTTGGGCACTGCAGGATAAAAAAGATATCAAGGTGCTGGAGCAAGTTCAGAAAAGGGCAACAAAGCTGGTGAAGGGTCTGAAGGAAATGTCTTATAAGGGAGCAACTGAGGGACCTGGGGTGGTTTATTCTGGAGAAGAGGAGGCTGAGAGAAGACCGTATCAATCTCTACAACTACCTAAAGGGAGGTTGTAGTCAGGTGGGTGTTGGTCTCTTCTCCCAGCTGACTGGGGATAGGACAAGAGGAAATGGGATTAAGCTGCACCAGGGGAGGGTTTGGTTGGATAGTAGGAAAATTTTTTTTACTGAGAGAGTGGTGAGGCCTTGGAACAGACTCCCCAGGGAGGGAGTGGAATCATCATCCCTAGAGGTGTTCAAATCATGTCTAGAGGTGGCACTTCAGGACATGGTTTGGTGGTCCTGATAATATTTAGTAGATGGTTGGACTTGATGATCTTGAAGGTTGTTCCCAACCTTCATGATTCTATGATTCTTTATATGAACAGAAAGGCCAGAAGGGCTTGAGTTGGTGCTGAGGCTACATAAGGACAGCAAGGGAGGCTGTTATTTGGCTCACAAAAGGATTCGTCTGTCATCTCAGACTGACAGGGCTCACTTCGCATCTTTTGTAGGTTTGGTGCTTGGTTTTGAGGAAGTCTGGAGAATACCAGGTGAAGGCAGCACGTTACCTGGCTGGAGTGCTGGGCTCTGAGGGGATGCTGCTTTACAGCCTCTCTTGACCTACTTGACTTACATTTCAGATTTTGCAGCAATTTCCATGGAAGTTTGTTCTGTGGTTGTGACAGGGAAGTGCAGCAAGGGGCAGGTGATGGTTCAGAGCCAGGTGATGGTTCAGAGCCAGGTGGTGGTTCAGAGCCAGGCAGTTTGTAAATATTTAAAGGGCAAGTGTCAGGAGGATGGAGCCAGACTCTTCTCAGTGACATCCAGTGATAGGACAAGGGGCAATGAGTGCAAGCTGGAACAGAGGAGGTTCCACGTAAACATGAGGAGAAACTTTTTCATGGTAAGGGTGACAGAGCCTGGAACAGGCTGCCCAGGAAGGTTGTGGAGTCTCCTGTTCTGGAGACATTCAAAACTCATCTGGACACGTTCCTGTGACCTGCTCTAGGTGCTCCTGCTCTGGCAGGGGGGTTGGACTAGATGATCTTTGGGGGTCCCTTCCAACCCCTAATATTCTGTGGTTCTGTGATTCTGTGGTGGTTCAGAGCCAGGCAGTTTGTGACAGGACATCAACAGCACGTGTCACCTGGGGACAGAGTTCTGCCAGAGCTGTCCTCAGAGGTTATACCTGCCTTCTTGAGTGTGTTGTAAAATGTCAGAGCTTTGTTGTAAGGGGCTGGGATTATCCTGCTCACTTAGCTTTAGATAAACTTCTCAATAATAGCATTTAATTCCATCGTTTAAATAAAATAAACCTCAGCTCCCATTCCTGCTTCACAGATACTTGACACTCACTCTTGAGAAAGAGGAGCTCATTTCAGCCTCTGCAAGGTCCATAGTTGCTTTCTGGGGTATGTACATGTTCCCAGGCTCAGTTTATCTCAGCTGAAGTGGATTTCCTTTTTTTTTTTTTTTTTTTTTTTTTTTTCTTTCCTCTTCTTTTATCTTGTATCCAGTTCATGGGCTTGTGAAAACACCCATCTATGGTTGCTGCTGTCCTGTTAAACACTTTAAGATATTTTTTCAGCTCATCTGTTTTCAGTGAAGCACTTAAGCATGTGCTCAGCTTTGACAAAGCCCTAATCTTGTCCCATATGATAAGGCCAAGTTCAAGTATCTCATTGAAAAAGGGAAGATTTGCTCAATCTGTGCAGGATCCAGTGTTCAGTATAACTCCCTGAGATAGCCATAATACAAAATAAATTGGTCTGCTCCTGCTTAGTTCTCAGCATAATCCATTGATAGCACAATATGCAATTAGCAAGTAAGGGCTTCACTTGAAATTATTTTGTCCTATCGTCTGCCTCAGAGATGGAGCTGAGAAAGGTCTCAGAGTAGACACCGAGTCTGGGAGCAGAGCTGTTGATCACATATCCCAGCTCCCTGCTGTGCTCCTTGAGGGTGCGTGTTCAGAAAGCGGGCGGCTGTAGCCTGGAGAGTGGTGTACTGTCACCCTTTTGAACAGCCCACGGCACTGTTCTTGTACAAAAAAACAGGGAAGGCTCTTTATCTAAAACCAGAATTGCATGAAAATTAGCTGGGACTGCTGAAGTAGCATCTGTGTTATCTTCCTCTTAACGCCACTTTATCTTCCCTCATCTCAACATGCAAATCCTATCGCTGGTGGGATTTATTGCACAGAAACCTAAGGAACAAAATCTGTGGCTTTTGGAGAAACATCTCAGTTCTCTCAGTAAATCGTATCACTTCTGTTCAGGTTGTTTAGCTGCAGTTGTGCTCCTGCCATCATGTGCCTGCTAACTTTCCTAGTTCTCATCTTTATATTACTTGGCAATATATTTATATGTTGAAATATGGACACGTGTATTTGAGGCTTCTCCTTTTACACCCCAGAATCAAACGAGCCCAGCAAAGGGAGGTGTTGGAGGTAGCTCCTTTATTAAGCCAATGTTTCCTTTCTTGTTGCCTGTGTGCAGCTGTTTGTCACATATCATAGAATCATGGACTGGTTTGGGTTGGAAGGGATCTTTCAAAATCATCTGGTCCAACCCCCCTGCAGGGAGCAGGGACATCTGCAACCAGAGCAGGGTGCTCAGAGCCCTGGCCAACCT
>JANIJG010017474.1:0-29839 GCA_024611175.1 Megaceryle torquata | reverse complement strand
CCCAGAACTGGATGCAATACTCCAGGTGAGGTCTTACTAGGGCAGAGTAGAGGGGGAGCAGAACCTCCCTTGATCTGCTGGATGCATTCTTCTTAATGCACCCCAGGGTACCATTGGCCTTCCTGGCCACAAGGGCACATTGTTGTCCCATGAAGAGCTTGATGCCTCTCAGGACTCCAAGGTCCTTTTCCACAGAGCTCTCTCTAGCAGGTCACCTCCTAACCTATACTGGTGCATTTTGTTGTTCCTTTCCAGGTGCAGGACTCTGCACTTGCTGGTTAAACCTCATGAGATTCCTCTTTGTGTCCAAATGGTGCAGGTCTTACTGCAGTGATTGGCAAAATGCCTTTGCACAGAGCGTTTCGGAAACAGGAGCTTTCCTCATCTTTTCCCCAAGCTGCTGGATTAAAGGGGACTGAGGAAATCAGGATTTATAGCTGGAAGGCAGAGGAGGGGTAGCAGATCTGTATTGCACCTATTTTGGAGTACATAAGAAAATCTTATCTGGTTGCATCGTTTGAAGTAACATGAATTCCACTTGGATGAATACTCTAATTAAGTGCTTCAGGCTTTAGACAACGCATTAATATTTTCAACAATTTGACCCCAAACAGCCATTGAAACTCTTTCTGAGGGCTAATATGAGTTATGTGGTTTTGCTTTAATTAGAACAAGATTGTAATCCATACTGCAGTTAAGTTCATTACACTTAATAAACTGAATACAATCAAAAGATCAATTGGTCATTAGCTAAGTCCACCGTAATTAACATTTGCAGAAAACTTTTAATTGGGTGCCTGTCCTTCACAGCAGGTGCTGAGGGAATTGAGGCCTTTCTCCTTTATGCTGCTGATGTTCAGATGAGGTGACAAGCTCTGTATTGTGTGTCCCTAACTCATGATCAGCTAAACTCTGCTTGCAGAGGTTGGTTAGGAGAGACAGCAGCTGGCCCAAAGACATCGAAACCCAGAGGCCTTTCTGGTGTGGCCTGTCCTCTCCCCAAACATCTGGCTGAGCTGGATGGGGCTGTATGAGCATTGTGGTGGGCTGGTCCAGACTCTGATGGAGTGATCAGCTCTGGACAGATGTGCACAGTGTTTTTTTGGTGGAAAGTGGAGCTGTAGGGTCAGGCCTGCTCCCTCTCCATCTCCTGACAGCTTGCTTTGTCCTTCTGCTGTGCCTGGGCTCTTGTGGCTTCCTTTGCCCTTAGCATTTCTCCAACCCAGGTGGGATTTCCATGCCCAGCTTTGGTGTAGCACAGCCAAAGCTCACAGGAACAGCCATGGTTAAACACTGAGCCATCAGGAATGCAGAGAGGTGGACACAAGAAGAAATGGCCTCAAGTTCCACCAGGAGAGGTTTAAGTTGGACATTAGAAACAATTTATTCCCCACACGGGCTGTCCAGGCCTGGCCCAGGCTGCCCAGGGCAGTGGGGGAGTCCCTGTGATCCCTGGAGGGGTTTCCAAGCCGTGGAGCTGTGGTGCTGAGAGCCATGGGTCAGTGGTGCCCTGTCAGTGCTGGGTTAACTGTTGGACTTGATGATCTTAAAGGTCTCTTCCAACCAAAACCCATTCTATGAGTCTATCCTCCCAGCCCATTAGCACAAGTTCACAACAGCTCTGAATTCAATTAGTACCATCAGCCAGGCGGGATCCTTTGCAGCGATGTTCACAGAGAGCGAGTTCTCCGAGTGAAACATTCCATCAGCTTGGACCTGGCCGTGCAGGGAAATGAGCAGCAGAGGGAGAGCAGCAGGAGTGTGGCTGTATCAGGGGACACACCAACAACGCTCTGGGGTTGGTGGCATCGTGCTCCACGCATTGTTGGGTGGGCAGGTACAGGGTGGGCTGCCTGAAGGCAGCGAGCAGCTCTGGCTGTTGGCCAGCTGTTGGCAGTAAGCCGTGCCTTTTTACACTGGCAACCCCGAGATCTTCTCCAAAATCACTTGTCTTCAGATAATAGTGAATAGTCCCTTTATCCTTAGTAACTGGGTAGTGCTGGTTTTGCCTCCCTGAGAAAAATAAGCATCCCTCCTCCAAGGGACAGATTTATGCTCCTTTTTCCATACGCAGGCTGCATAATTCACTATAATTTTATTATCTCTGTGCACTCAGAAATACACCACATGGCTCTTCTGTAAGTGGAGAAGATAAGAGGCTATACCAGCATGATTTTCTTTAATAAGATTACACTATGATAATAGGCTACTAGAATAATTCAGCTCCTAATGATTTCGTTCTTCCTTGCTTCCACACGATCAAGGGCAATGTGCATTAAAGTTGCAAAGGCTTTTTAATTATGCAGGAGTAAGTGTATATTTTATATAGCAGCTTTAATGATTCAAAGGGAGCTCTTGGTTTTGTGGGAAATACTTATTTTGGTGTTACCATTTTCAAGGCTCTGTGTGTGTGAACATGTGCAGGCGGACGGGTGGATTTCTGCAATGGGCTGGTGGTGTTTTTTGTGGGGAAAATCCAAGTGTTGAAACATAATGCAGCCGACCGAGCTGTCTGGAAGGGGATCAACCTTGCAATACTATAATCTGATTTAAAAAAAAAAAAGAAAAAAAAAAACTAACTAAAAATCGTAAATGTTTTTTTCATGCAGATGAGTTGCCTAACATCAGGTATTCAGATTAGGAAATGTTGGCTCAGTTCCCTTGAGGCCTCAGTTTCCCTTTTAGTAAAGCAAATGAAAGAGCCGCCAGTGGATATCCCAGCCCATTTGTATCACACCCTGGGAATGCTGGGAGATTTAGCTCCCTAGTATTTGTAAAACTCTCTCAGATCTTTGAAGAAAGTCTTGTTTTAACATTCCCAGAGGCAGCGCTGGGTGATGCTTGTCACCTGGGTTATAGCTGGTCTTGGGAGAGCATAATTTTCTCCATGACCCTACCTGGCAGCAGAAGCTTTTAACCCTCCTGTAGTGGAGTTGGCTTGACCTTCAGTGCTATCTGAACCTGCTCTGCAACATGGGCAGCCTCCCTCAAATCACTGCTCTTCTGGCCTAAACTTGGCTTAGTTTGGCCCAGTTTGAGCAACAGCTCTTCAGTTTAATTTATACCGACATAGTTCCTGACATAAGTGGGGAGGGTGGAGGCCCAGTGCCACACATCTGTTAATCAGAGCCGGATGTCACTTTGCGATTCATAGATGGTTCGTGCAGAGCAGAGTGGAAGGAAGCAGAGCTCTGCAATGAAAGATTTCTGAAGTTTCCTCTGAAAGGGCTTGTCACTGAGCATGACATGCTCCCCCCACTTTGGCTGTGTCTTTGTGGCTTACTTAGCATAACCAAGAGGACAGAATTCACACCAGCTGGCGAGTCATGGTCAAAATTTTTCCCTTCTTCAAGAACCTCTCTGGGTCCACACACAGAAAGGAGAGAAAGAGCGATGTCCATGCATCTCATGAAACTTTGGAGCTGCATAAAGGATGAGGGATTTCCAGCAGATGATGTTTTCACTGGGGTTGTTTGCTCTAAGGCTGCTCACGGTTGCTTTTTGCCATGGTGGTGAGCATGGTGGTTTTCACTTGGAGATGGTGGTGTGAAGCTTAATCCAGATGGGACTTCAGGTTGGAGAGCACCAGTATTTCAAACATCACCTTGCTCTGCTGTCTAGAAGGGTTGTATAACCCAGTGCTGGGAAACTCATCAGCTGCCTGAGCTCTGCCTGCACTGGGTCTCTTGCTCCTTTTCCAGCAGATGGGAAATAGTAGCAGAAATTTTCCAGCTAGATGAGGCACCCCCAGAGGGGCCTGAACAGCAGGAAAGGATCGGGTGAGCTTGGCTTTTGCAGTGGCAAAGGCCCTTCCCTGCTGCCATTAACTGGAGGGATTTAACAAGTGTGTTCTTCATCCACTCCTCTGACATCGACCCCAGACTGAACCCTTGGGTTAGGAGCTGACTTTTCATTTGGGTCTCATGAGGCCTTATTCTGCAAGATAAATCAGAGCCCAGATGGCTTAGAAAAACCCAGAATGCTCCAACCTGAGAGCAGCTCTTGCCACGCACGTTCCCATGCTCTTTCAACAGGCTGGAGCTGCTCTGCCAAGTGTAATTTCAGAGAAAGCTTGGAAAGAAAGTCCAGCCCCGTCTGTCATCCTTTCTTCAGAGTACTTCTGGTGCCTTTTGCAAGGAGCAGAATAGCCAAGAAAAAAAGGGCTTTTACAAAACTCAGAGCTGTGTGTCCTGCTTCCCTTCACACTAGGACGTGTCCTCTTCCTCCATGAGTCACCCCACAGATGAAAATAAGAGACATTTTAGTGTGGAGAGGACAAAACATCAGAAAGTGGCTCTTCAGAGCTGTTGTTTGTTGGTGGAACTGCAAGCATCTGTCATCTCTAGCCTGGGGAGTTCAAGCCCAAAGAGCTCCGGCGTAGTCCGGAATGACTGAATTACTTTGGCATGTTTGTATGCGTAGCTGCACGCTGTGCCGGGTGGCCGCCTGCCACCCCTCGCCGAAGGTGGACGCCTTTCAGAAGCAAAGCAGTTTGCACGTATATAAATATTCAGTGCCTGTGGGTGAGCTGCAAACTGCGCCAGTCGGCACGTCAAAAGATTTCCTGAAGTTTGCTGGGAGGGGTGGGCGCTCGATGGCTGTGGGATTTGCCTCGTTGGCAGTAAAACGGTGAGCCCAAGGAGTCAAACCTCTCCTGCTGTGGTGACACCTCTGCATCTGGCCACATCCCTGCAGAGCAGGGAGGTGTCTCTGCTCTTGGGCACTGCTCTGACATTGGCTTTGGAGCCCTCGCGGGCTGGGATGGGGTACTGGGGACCCAGTTGCTGCTCCCAGATGCTGCTCGGTGCTGTGTTTACATGCCTGAAGACTTCAAAGGTGTCTTTGCAGGTGTCCATCCAGCCTTTGTTTCAACACCCAGCTCTGTGAGCCAGGCAGGCTTGCTGTGGCTCTGAACAAACACCCCCACCACTGCTTCATCCTTCTCCTGCGAGCCGCTTGCTGGAAAATTTCTAATTAAAACCAGATGATTGGTCTTGGCCCATCTTGTTAGTGTTTTGGTTTGGGGTTTTCTTTTTTTTAAGTGCCTTGAAAATGTCTGGCTAGATGATATCGAGGTCAGTTCGTTTGTGATAGAGGAAACGTTTTCACACGGTGGCTCAATGTTGCTGGAGGAGAGCAAAATTAATAGCTGCTCACTTAATCCTGGTTAAACTGGCAGACTGGGAGATATTGATCAGTCTGTTCACAGCAAACTATGTGCAGGGGAAACAAGTGTAGGATGTTGGTTACCTTAACCCTTCCCTCATCGGTAACCTCACGTGCTGGGCAGGCACCTGAACCGGAGCATCGCTTTTCCTGCTCCCCGGCAGAAATTAGCTCCCCAGGCATGGGCAGGAAGGGGATACAGCCAGGCTGGCTTCACCCCAAATCTTCTGGGATTGTGGAGCCGTCACCCAGGTCTGGCTGTAGCTGGGCAGAGCACGGGGAGCCCTCTCCACCAGGGACCCTCGATGGTGCCCAGTCCCAGCCACCGCCGCAGCCTTCTCATGGGATGCTTGAAGATCAGAGCATTTTATATAATCCAAAAAAGCTGCCCTGAGGGAGTATTTGGGGGGTTAGCAGTGACTGATTTTAGGGGTTTAAATCAAAACCAGGGCTCGGCCAGAGCAGGCATCAGCTTGGACTGGTCCCAGCTTTGCTGATGTTTCCAAATCCCACTGCTTCCATCACTGTTGGTCATTTTCCCACCCATCCTTTTTTAATCTTGGCACGTGCTTTCTGGGAACAAATAAAACCCCCACACCTCCCAGCCCACCTGTTGGATCATGCTCTCACCCACAAAGTCATAAACCAGAAGGCTGCCGAGAGAGGGGAGGATGCTCAGCAGCCCCAACCTTCCTGCTCAGGTGCTTTATTTCTCTCGCCAAACCCATGTTCCACATTAGAGGCCATGCATTCTTAATGCACCCACTGCCAGGGTATCTCCAGACAAACCAGATCGCTCCAGGTTGGGCCTGCCTTCAATGTTCACGAGGTCACTGCATTTTTGGACCTCTGGCTGCTGCGCTATGGTTGAGTTTCTTTTTTCCCCCAGTGCCTGAGTTAACACAGACTAGGTCTGTGGAAGTACCTAGAGCTGTCCTCAGCTTCCCAGGGAAGGAGTGGGACTGCTGGAGTGGAGGGGTGGTAATTATGACAAGGCAGAGGAGCAGCTTTCTGGAGGGCACTCAGCAATGTGCTGTCCCCAAGGAGGTCAGTACTGCAGGGGCTTAGTTTTATTTATCCTTGGCAAAGATTTCATTTAAAAGAGCACAACCCCTGTTGTTGGAGCTATAACCAGTACCAGGTCCTGCACAGAATGAATTCTTCATGGTAGGTCTCGGTACTGATCCACCACTCTGTACTTCTGCAGAAGGTCAGCGTTTGTTTCTTGAATGTCAGATAACAAACTATTTTTCCACAGGGCCAATGGGAGGAACAGAAGGGAAGTGACCTCCCCGATACCTCGGGCAGTATCTCTGCCAAAATCAGCAGCTGGCTCTCCCCGCTCCCCTTGCTCAGCTTCTCCATCCTGGTGCTCCGCTCACCTCACACTTTGACAGGATGAGGGTTCCTCACTCTCCCAGGTATCCAAAGAAAGACATTTCTCCAGATGTTCCTCCTCGTGGCACGTGACAGTCTTGCAGGAATGTCCATTGTACGCTATAAAGATAGACACTATTATAATCACTGTCCTTGGGCAAACAGGCTCAGGCTTCCTGTTTTCCTTGTTACCCTTATTCCACCAAATGTTCTCCTGTAGGTGCACCCACACAATAGCTGACTTTCAGCCTGCAGTTGTATCCTCTGCGCTCCGGATGATTGATTGCTGCTGGACGGTGTCTCTCCGGGATGCTGATTGTCCTTTACAAAGTGTGCTGTCACTGACCACAGGGCCAGCTCGCCCTCCTTGCCTCCACATTTCTGAGATACAAAGCTGTGGCAGATGAAACCTGTCTGCCTTAGGTGAGGGGAGGGAAGTGATTTTCCAGCTGAGGAAGCGGGAATAGATCAACCCAGAAAAAGCTGTGGGAGTTCTGGCTCTACTGCAGGGTGCTGCTGTTCTCTTTTTGACATGGTAGAGAGCGTTGTCTTCCCTGAGCTTGTTGTTCAGTTGTATGTTCAGGCTTTGGTGCCCTTACCACAATCCCTGGGGTTGGTGGCGTCACTTGGTTCTCCTCTGGGCAGAGGCTTCATTCCCAGAAACCACCGCGCTGGCAAACGTCCCTTCTGCCGCTCCCCGGGGGACTTGACTTCAGCAAGTGATCCTTTGGCGTATTTGCGTTTGAATTGTCTTCATTCCAGCCCGGGCACGTATGGTGTTTTCTTTGCTAGCTGTTCAGTCATCGAGCCCACTTGTAACTGACCACAGCATTTCTTTGCTTTGTAGAATTCTTTCAAGTCCTGTGGAGATGCCGGGGTGAATAGTGGGAGTGTTTGTGGGCACCCAGAGCTCCTTCACACCTCGTGCTCATCTTTACCTCTGAGTGATGAGCAATTTTTTTCCATAACCCCTGCCAAGTCTTGGTCTTTTCTTCCATCCTTCACATGCTGCCTTATTGACCTGAACAGCCTTCTCTTACTTCTTACTCTGCTTTAGGAGGACAACTAGTTAGTAAAACACTCTCAATTCACATTATTGAGGTATGCCTAAGAGCAAACCAGTTCTCTTGTTCTCCACCCCACACTGAGAGGGGAGTGACAAGACAATTTAAGCCATGGGGATGGAGAGGTCTCATCCCCTGCACTGCAGGTCTCTCAATGTAGACAGTGTATTTACAAGTGCATGCAAGGCTTTCATCATCATGCCCTGGAGCATCATCGTAGCCATTGTCCATGCTTGGGTGGTGCCCATGGGTCAGTGGGCAGATAAGTGATTATTTCAACATCTGGGGCAAAGAGAAATGCTCCCTTCTTTCATTCTTATTCCTAAAGACATGGAGCAGAAGACTTTATTTTTCAGTTAACGTATCTGCACAACCTTGAGGGTAGATCCAGATTGCATCTTATGTCTGGAAAAATCCAGCAGTGTCACAGTGGGGATTCGTTCACAGTAAATGAGACCTGTGAGGCAGTGGAAGGTGGTGTGTGAATTATCCATTGGGCAGGGTAATGGGTTTGGTGCCCGAAGCTGGTGCCTTAGTTCAGTTTTCTCCTCGTAACTGAACATAACTGAATCGATGGCTCTCTCCTCAATGACTCCTCGTTGGCTCTCTCTTTGATGGCTCTCTCCTTGGCCTTGGGTGACATGTGTTTCATGGCCATTAAGAGAAAGCAGCTCAGTCTTTCCTGACTCGTAGCGTACTTGCATTTCCCCCTTCTTCGTCTCGCAGCCTCGGTTATCGCTGATACTGTGACAGAACGTGTTCGGCGCACAGAACTATTAAAAGTGTAGCTCAGATGGTGCTGATGGGAGGATGACATCTCCTGAATAATTTATTTTAACTGAAAAGATTTGTAATGCTTAAGTGTTAGCAGAATGCTTAATTTTAACTCTTCATGAGGCGGCTGCTTGTTGCGATTCACTTGTTGGGGCAAGAAGAGGCTTGGCTGGTTTGAGCAGGGGTTGGACATCTCTTGTCAGAAGCCAAAGCCACCACCTCCCTCGGGGACTGTCAAACTGTTGGTTGTGGTCTTTTGGAGGCTGGAGGAAGGGGATCTCCAGAAGGATTCCAAAGGGAAGCTGGAGGTGTTGGAAGAAGCTGTCACTAACAGTTTGATTGGCCCTGCCTTAGGAACAGTGAGTTTTTTCCAGGGTGGAGGACTGAAATAGGCTGTAATTACTGGCTGCAAAACAGTAAGCGAGGAACGGCTGGCTACCTTCAATTCCTGGCAGCAGCTCCATTCCTCAAGGGCAATGACTGTAAGTACTCGCTCTCAGGAGGAGCTGCTCCCATCCCCCTGTCCAGGAGGAACTAACCTCTTTCTTGCTGGTCCAGGGGTTTGCACAGGAACAGGTGAAGCAGAAAGAAGGAGAGCTGTTTGTGTGATCAAAATCCTAATGCTTCAGACATCTCTAAAGCACGTTGGAGACTTGAGAGTACATGCAAATGATGTCTAGGGGGGACAAGGGCACTTGGAGTATGCTTGGGTGATACTCAAGAGTGTGCTTTCATCAGCACACACAGCTTTTCGTGCCCAGGTCTGGTTGAAGGCTGGGTATTTTTGCTCTGCTTTATAGATGTTGAAATTGCAATACAGACTAACTGGTTTGTGCAAGGTCACAAAGATAGCATTAAAGGTGGGTACAAACACATGTCTTCAGGTTTTGATTCCCGTGTCTGTCATGGGACTGCCACGACTGCTACACAGAGCCATGGGCCATGCATGGGATATGGCTTTGCAGACCCAAGACTTGGTGCACTGGAAGAAAAGCAGGGACATTGCTCTCTTGTGTAGATTTAATAGAAGCTTTGTGCAGGGAACATCCCTACACACAAGTAAACAACCCAAATTTCCAAAATCTATGCTGGCAGAAATCCAATCGTGAGGCAGAGATCCACTTTAGGGGGCTTTATCAGTTACATTCTTGACATTGGTGTCAGAAAAGCCAAGTTAATTTCTGTGATGAATATATGAGGTCTCAGCCTCCCTCTTGTTACAAGACATGGCACACAGAGAGACAAATCCTGAGCTCAGCTGTGTGGGACTGGTTCTCACTCAAGTCAAAGAAAGCTGCTCATGGGTGGTACAGATCAGAATTTGCCCCATACTTTGTGGACAAATTCATCACTAAAATTGCTGTGTCCTGACTGTGAACCCCAGAGATGACTGCTCCAGCCCTAAAGGGCTCAGTCTTGATTCACAAATAAATTTTTCTCTCCTGCTCTCTCGCTCTTCTTCCTCTTACTGCTGCTCTTGTCACTTGTAGGTTTATTTCATTGCCTTTCAGTAATTCTTCCAGGTTCCCACCAAAACTGAGTTTAGCAGTTTAGATAAGACACAGTCTGTGCTGGAAGAAAACAAAGTCTGTGTTGGGGAGAGGGAATGGGAAGACAGAAATCTTGTTATTTCTGATTTATAAATGAAGCCCTGCGACATAGCAGGTGAGGCTTTGGTGTTCTTGAAGTCAATGCCAAGACCCATGTATGACTCCCAGCTGGCCAAGGTGTTGTCCCAAACAGTTTGCGACTGGTCTGTCTTCCGGCCCCTGCTTTAGGGCTTGGCCACAGATTCATCCATTCCCACTTAATCTTGAGAAGACTGGAACATCTCACTCTTCTGTATCTGGCTTTTTCATAATGAAGTTTCAAAGTGCTTACACAAAGGAGACAAGTATTGTTATTCTGTTTCAGATGGGGAAGCCAATACATGGAAAGGCCAAGTGATCCACCTGAGATCACACAGCAGGCCAGTGTCAGAGGCAGGAGGCAGTACTCCACGTCCTCTGTTCTTTCCCATCCTCTCTTATAAACCCAAATAGCAATAAAATGAAACACAGTTTCATACTGGCAAAAGTGAGATTTGGAGCTGCATCAACTCTAGATCAACCATGGAGTCACTGTGGCTCAGTGGAAACCCTGGAGTTAATGACCTCTGCATAATGGATATATTTTTGCATAACTAAATTCCAAGAAATAATTAAATCCCTCTTAATTATCAAGACAGGAACTAATAGGAGAGAAGAGACAGAGTCTTTAGGTCAGATTCATTTTAATCTATCACAAGGTCTAGCAAAAACTCTTCTTATGAATAAACATACCCTATAAATTAGTCCTTTTTTTTTTATATTGAAATAAGTTGTCTTCCTGCTTTATGTATCATTTTAAAAGAAGATAATTTAGTACGAACTTTCTTCATCTACAGAAAAAATGGACTTGCAAAATGAGTAGCAGAAATGCCAATGCATACATGGGTCTGTGTGTATCTGTGTTTTAGGGATGGTGCTGACATCTGTGTGGGGCGTGTTAGACTGAGACTGGCTTGTTCAATAGCTGCTGGACTGGAGACCGATGCTGCTCTCCAACCTGGGGAAAATTCTCCTCAGTTCCAGTTTCTTTGTGCATTAGCAATTACTTTCAAATGTTCAAAACTCAACAGCAGTTGCCAATAATCTGTGCTGCCTCCCAAGGAAATGCTCTTAATTTCATCGGGTTTAGATTCCAAGTACGTGGCTAAACTAAGCTTGACGATAGCTAAGGTTTGGTTTTAGGCAGATTGTGAGTCCACGCACAAAGTTAGTGCCTGGAATACGTGCACAGCGGTGACCCTACTGTGGAAATGTAAAAATGTTAGTCTTAAAAGATATTAATCTTTTCCACATTTCCTGCTGTGGTTGGAGGTGATTTTTGCATTGTTTAGTTCTTGGCTGTCTCGGTGCTCGGAGTCCTCCTGCCTGAGAATCTCTCCTTGCAGTGATTTCACAGCCTCGTGCATTAGGTACACATGAAAAATGGTTGGTTGAGTAAGAGATTTCTTGGTTTCAACCAGAAAAGAAATACATAAAGTGACTAGAAAGTGGCTTTTATGAAGAAAGGCTCACAGAGACCATAAAAGCAACCAGAAGGGTCTCTGAATGAGATACAAAGGGACTTGCTGTGAGCAGAACCAAACTGAAACTGAGTCTTCCTCTTTGATTTTAAGACTTTGTGTTTTAATACCCATGAAATACAAGTGCCTGTATGCACCTCAGTACCTCTGCAAGCTTCCCACTGCCTTTTATACAGGACGGTCTTGGAGTGTCACAGAACATTGTCAGACGCACGAGGACGTTTCTTGCAGCCCTGTCCCTGCCGCAGCGATGAAACGCAGCTGAGGCTGGAAAGCGAAGGAGAGTATCCCGTTGCTTCAAAACCGAAAGGAGAGGGTTATAAAATTATCATGCCTGTAAATGCCAGATGTCAGCCATATGATTGCAAAGCCCTCTGTCCTTGTGTAAATCGACTCTCTCCTAAGCCTCCTCAACATCTGTTGACCTTGAAAGTGAAGTTTTCCCTGTGCTCAGACACTTGCACAGCGTACACCTTGTGCCGGGGCTAAAAGGGCTTTTGAAAACAAAAGTTATGCAACTGAGGAAGTGTTTGCTTAGGATTAGTTGCCGTGGTTAATATAAGTGATAAAAAGTGTCTCTGGCCACTGTCCTGTGTTGCAATGGCCTCATATTTCCTCTCTACTGAAGACGGATGTTCATGTGGTTCAAGTGGCTTTTGTCCTATTCCCTGGGCACAAAAGAAAAACGAATACTGGGGGTTTAAAGATGGAAAGTTATGCTAAAAATATCAGTGTTTCTTGGACCTGAACTGACCAGGCGACGCTGTTCCAGCAGCACTTCCAGCGCAAATGCAAAAGAGGCAAGTCTTACAAAGCGCTTTTGGGGGTTTTGCCTTGAAACAGGGAGGTGTATCCACGGGGCAGGGCGGTGGCTTTGGGGAAGTGGGAGCACAGGGCTGCATCTGGGGACCTTGCCAGGGCTGAGCCCCAGCGATGCACTCGGATGTGCGTCCTCCTCCTGAGAACGATTGAGCTGCGCTCCTTGAGCTTTGCCATAGTATCAGAGGAAGGGAGAGTACAAAGGTTATGGAAAACAAAACATTAATTTTCTTGACCAGCTGTGTTACAAGCAAAGTGCAGCTTATTTATACCCACGGCATACCATTCATAAATCAGGCCGGCTCTCCAGCAATGCATTTAATGAGAACTATTAAATGATTTCATGATGTACTCATCGTTAACCATCTGATAAAAACCAGTGCTCCCTCCGAGGGACCAGGACTTTTCAATTGCAGCTTTTTATGCTCAGGGAAGGAGGTGCGGGGGGAAACAAAGCCTTGGGCAGCGTCAGACGTGTTCTGCAACCGTCTCTGCGGGTGTATTGTGTCGGGAGGATTGATCGCTCGCTCAGACCGAGCTTGGAGTCTTGTAGCTTTTAATTAGGGAGATGAGCCGGCAACGTGAATAGCCCTTTGGTTTGATGTAATAACTTTCATGGAGAAAACAACCCGATTCTGATCTCGCCTCCATCCGCTGGTGTAAATCACAGCACTGCCGGCTGAGGTGGGTGTTGCTCCCTGGGGGTACATGAGGCTGGACGCCAGCCCATGGAAGCTGGGGAGTTCCAAGGCATCCGCACATGGACTCTGTGTGTCTGCTGTGCTTGCAAACCCAGGACACGTCTGCTATTTGTGTAAGAGAGTTCAAGCCAAAGGGAGGGACCCCAATGCCGTGTGGCATCCAGGAGGCTCCTGGACCGTGGGCGACCTCTAGGGCTTGTCCCCATGGGAGGGCACAGGTTTATCAAGAGCCCTCTGGACCCCTCCCAGGCTGGAGCCGATGGCTGCGCAGAGCCCTGCGAAGGCTCCTTTGTCAAGGGCATACCCAAGCATTAAAATCACGGGGACAGCTAATTTATGTGAGAAGGTTTTCGACGAATCAATGGAGAGGGCATTGCTGCCCAGAGGCTTGCCCCTCTCAACGTGTTTAATTGCTAATCAAGAGGCTGGATTCAGCAGCTCTCATTCTCTGACACTTTATGTCTCTGTCAATAAAACTGGAGAGGCTCATGCTTTAATAACAACGATGGTTATCTCACCCAGAGTTGTGGGAAGCCCCAGGAGGCTGTCGTTCCGTACCGTGTTGCTTTAATGGGGTAAATAGTTGCTGTTACTTAGTTTCCAGCCAGATTTTCTGAATGGGGGCTGGGAGGAGGATGCCTTAATTAATCCTTTGGGAAAGCGGTTGGGATTCTGGCTTCTTGTTTTGGGTTTATATCTAAATAACATCTCCCAGACTCAGAGTAGTAAAACTTGGGTCCAAATGTCGCCTTGCAGTTCAGCATCTCTCTGATACGTAATTTTCCTTCGTCCTTCTGCTCCATGATCCCATGTGAAGTTATTGTTGCCAGCCTCTGAATCCTGGCTCTGCCAGTATGCCAGGGCATCAGCAGGCTACAGATGTCTGTGAGCCAGCTTAAATAGTGTGCTTCTGTAAATCATAGAATCACAGAATGCTTTGGGCAGGAAGGGAACGTTAAACATCCAGTCCAACCCCCCTGCAGGGAGCAGGGACATCTGCAACTAGAGCAGGGTGCTCAGAACTGTATCCAGCCTCACCTGGAATGGTTCCAGGGGTGGGGCAGCAACCACCTCTCTGGGTAGCCTGGGCCAGGTTCTCACCACCCTCACTGTCAAAACTCTCTCTTCTTCTCTCCAGTCTCAATCTCCCTCTTTCAGTTTAAACCCATCACCCCTTGTGCTGTCACAACAGACCCTGCTCAAAAGTCTGTCCCCATCTTTCTGACAGGCTCCTTTACGTACTGAATAGCTGCAGTAAGGTTCCTTTGACAACCCCAAGTAATGCATGGTAATGGCTACTGGGTAGTGAGTATAAATGTCTCAAGAGATTATAGTCAACTGACTTGTATCGGCTGCTTTTGGCAGAGGCTATTGAATTTAGCTCAGGAAGGTACCAAACACTCATTTTTCTGTTTTCAGTCATGCTGACAGTCTGGATACAGCAGCTGTATGGAGGACAGCCTCAAAGAACATGAGATGGTCTCTGCATAGCACAGTCCCCGCGGGCTGAAGGGCTGGCGTTGGGTACCTGAGAGCTGGCAGCCCTGTGGTTCTCAGCCCTGTGGTTCTCAGCCCCGCTGCTTCCCCGCTGTGGATGGACCCCAGCAGCAGCACTGCTGGAGCTTGGGCTCAGGGCTGTCTCACCACCAGTCCCAGCTCACAGATCTGATTGTGTTTTACAGCCTTGTTAGCGCTTATCACATGGGTGGGTCTCCCTTGTGTTGTCTTCTGGAAGCCTACCAGGCTTGGAGAGCAAAGGAGCAGGGTTGCTTTAGCTGCACAGCAATGGAGAGATCATAGAATCATAGAACGTTAGGGGTTGGAAGGGACCTCTGGAGATCAAACCCCCCTGCCAGAGCAGGATCACCCAGGTCATGTCACACGGGAATGCATCCAGATGGGTTTTGAAAGTCTCCAGAGCAGGAGACTCCGCAACCTGTCTGGGCAGCCTGGTCTGGGCTCTGTCACCCTCCCAGTAAAGAAGTTCCTCCTTATGTTGAGGTGGAACCTTCTATGCTCAAGTTTATACCCCTTGTTCCTTGTCCTATTGCTGGGCACTACAGAAAAAAAGATTGTCCCCTTCCTTTTGACACCCACCCCTCAGATATTTATAGACATTATAGATCTCTCCCTCGAGATTCCACCCCCATCCCCCCCCCAGAAAGCAATGACCTTTCTTGGGGTGCAAACCACTGTTATTAAAACTGCGTGTGCGAATGGCAGCGTGGTTTAGGAGTCACTTAAGGCTTGTCTTCATCAGCAAATCATTTTCAGTAGAGCATCATTTCGCCATAGTATTCACTATCATCTACTGATAATTACCTGAGAACCCCAGTTTACTCTGCATCAATGTTAATTAAACATTTTTCAGGCCCTTTTTCATATTACCTGGTTTCTTGGAATTTCCAGAGCCAGGATCTGCTGGGTTAGCTGCAAAAGCACAAAAAGTCTTTGTCTGGGGTCAGTACACTGACATGTGAGACGCTGCCATAGGATACAAGCTACCATTAGCCATAGAGGCTAATGAGTTAAAATCAGGTTACAGTGATGTAACTGGCCACAGACTGGTTGGAAAGTTTTTCCAAAGTGCTTAGTCCTAGGCGGAAGATAAAAGTCTTCCAGCAAACCTGACTGGAGCATCACTAACACATTGTTTTACTCCCAAAGGCTGGACAAGTGACTTCCAGAGTTAGGAAATATAAGGAAGCCCCTAAAGCCAGGACTCAGGCAGATGCCATTCAGAGTTAGAGTTTTTGCCTCTAGCAATTATCCCTAATTATGTTTTGTAATTTTAATTCTGCAGAATGTCCCACATTGTTTATAACTCAGGTTAAAACCTGGGGCACAACAGAGATGGCTGCTCTCTCAAGCCACATGCCTGGTCTTTCCTCCTTTTTTTTTTTTTTGCTTGCTTGTTTGTTGTGTAAGATGTTAAAGCTGGCTTAACAACCAACCTGGTTGCCATCCACTCAAGTTTTTCTCCTGTAAATACCCTCTTTTCACCTTGAGGGTGTTATTTCCATGGAATCCCATCAGCTGGGAAGCAGCAGGCACCTGCCCTGGTGTCCTTGCCTGGGTTGCCTCAGGAGCTTGTCTGATCTTACTTCATATTAATGAGTAATCAAGTATCGGTAACTACCAGCCAAGTCGTATCAGAGTCCGTATCAAAAGCACGTCATCTAGAAAGCCAGGGAGGGCTCTGAGTACAGGCATGGGGCAAAAACACACCCATGGGGCACTCACAGGAATGCCAACCCAGTACCATCGGAGGGAGAAGTGTCATGTGAATGTTGTTTCCATGCTAAAAGCAACATACTTGTGGAAGCCTGAAGTCCACGACAGTTTAGAGTTGGTTTTACGGTTGTTAAATTGGGCAAAAAGTGTAAGTATAAAAAAGAGGGGTTTGGCAGCAAAAGAATAAAGGCAGGTGAAGAGCAAAGGAAAATATTGCTATGCCAGAATACCCAAAGTAACCAAGAGACCTCCTAAACATTGGAGAAAACTCATCCTTCTGGTGACTTCAGAAGGCTATTTTAAGATACAGATGTTTTTACTTTGTTTTTACCTCCGTGTTGTAGGTCTCCATAAGGGAAGGTTGGAAAACGGCTTCTTGAAGCGTAACCGCAGTGAAGGGTCATGCGGGTGGCAGCTGCCAGACCTGTGGGTTTTAGGATTTGCACAGCCTGTAGGTTTTAGCCTCCTCTTTGGAAGCTGAATCAATATTTTGTTAGGTTTTGCAGCAGAAGGACACCTAGGCAGCGTGTTTTCAGAGCTTTTTCTTCACGATGAGATTCTTCAGCCTGGGGTGGAGTCTCTTCCTTGGGATTTACCCACTCGTGTAAGAGCATTTCACACTCGACTTCACAGAGCAGCAAAGCTGGCTGCTGGACTTTGTTATGTGTCAGGGCTCGGGCTTCAAGGGGATGTGGAGGAAACCCAGGTCCCACCAGTGCCTCCCAGCAGGCACCAGGTTGTAGCTGTTCTGGGGCCACACGCACATCTTCTCGGGCATTTCTTTGAAGTGACAATAGAAAATGCAAGAAGATGTAAAAGGAGATACAGGTGGGGTTTGAAAGTTAAAGGAAACACTTGGCATAGGAGAGACTGACCCCCTCCTGGCTCCAACCCCCTGTCAGGGAGTTGCCAAGAACAAGGTCTTCCCTGAGCCTCCTTCTCTTCAGGTGGAAGAACCCCAGGTCCCTCAGCCACTCCTCTTAAGACTTGGTATGTCTTGTCTCACTGTTGTATTAAGTCACTATAGGACATCTTCAGCATGTACTGGCTTGTCATTAAATGCAGACATACGGAGTCATAAAACCTGCAGAGTGTTACATCTGTAGTGAGCTTCTCAAACAGCTTATCCCAAACGTGGGATACTCTTAAATTTTCATTGCTTTCTCAAGATATTGGACAACTCCAGGCTGCCCTGCTGTTTCCATCCAGCATGAACGTATCTCATGGGAGGGAGGTGCACAAACAGGTCTGGAGGAAGGTTTTCCATTAGCTGTAGGTAGTAATTTATGGTGGGAAAGCAACAGGCAATTAAACCCCTTATGTTGCTGAGCATTAATGTATAGTGCTGTAAGTTAGAACCTTTCCTTTAATGTTTTACTTAACAAAGATGAAGGCTCTCTCTTTATGTTCTAGTGAAGTCCTTTCCATACAAATACTTGAGTGGTTGGTTTAAAAAAATTCTTTATTATACTTACATACACACACCAAGCCTACATTCCAAGCTACTGCTTCATTGTAGACTGGGGAAAAAAAAAAAGAACAAAACAACAAAACACAGCAGAAAGGATTGATTAGTCCTCCAGAGATTGCTCTGTGCTGTCTCAAATGCAATTTGAAAGGGATTGGGTTTGTTGGGTTGGTTTTAACTTCATAGACAAATACCTCCACCCTAAGATGCCTTGCAAGAATTTAGCAATATGTGCAGAGTCTGCTTGGCTGTTCCACCTCCAGTACAAAGTGATCCTTTGAAGTACTTTAAGTAGTAGATTTTCTCAAAGGTATCAAGCATGCTATGTAAATAAATTTCAGTGAAAGCCAGGTTGGGTTACAGAAGCAGCTGGCCCACAGCTACAACCAGTAGTAGGGGACTTTCATTCTCTAAAGGATTGCTCTTCACCTGAAACTGGAGCAAAGGGAGGGAACTAGTCTCAACAGAAATGCTCAGATAAAAGTAAATACTACAGGTACCAACAAGGTAAAGCAGTCTTCATGCTGCTGTTGTTGTTTATTTCGGTTTCCTCCCCATCTATTGTAAAACTGTGAGTCCTTTTTTCTATTGTTTTAATATCTAAGTCTTGTACCAACTTCAGTCTGACCCTAAGAAACACTTAAGTACCATCCCAAAGTAGGTGGTACACCAGTGGAAGCCGAGCTGCTGCAACAGCCTTACTGGTGTGTAGAGGCCATCATTAGACATGAAGCTCTGTGCTCTCCTGTGACTTGCACTCTCAGTTTTCCCTTGGGAGTGCTCACATACACACAGTGGGAAAATCTTCTGTTGTGCATTGGGATGGAGGTGGAGGTATCATTCCCCCTTGCCCCCCTCCCTTCATTCACAGCTCTTCTGGGCACCTTGCACAGCTTGTTCATTGGCTTCTGGGTCTTGGAACTCATGAAGGACTGACTGACTGACTTAGAAACCTTCTTGGCCTTACGAGGATGAATGTGGCAGGGTCTGCAAACCCAGGGGTGGTGCCTGGTGCCATTGTTTGCAGCATGCCCTGAGAGGTACAAAGCTCATAATTCCAGAGTCCTGGTGATTTTGTGGTTTCAGGCTGCAGTTTGTACATGTGAGTAACACCCAGCAATAAACTGCCAGGGGAAGTATCCAGTCAGCCCCACACAATCTAATTTAAAGAAGATATTTGGAGGTGGCCACAGTATTATTAGCCATTATATTTATGAAAGTGGTGACCAGGGATCAATGGAGAAGATGGTGCTGGACACTATGCAAGGTCAGCACAGGACACAGACCTTACCTTGTGCAGAACTTATGGGCTGCAACCCCCTCAAGCTGAAAAAAAGTGTCCCAAATGGTTTGCTGCTCAAACCCGAGTGTTCATCAGTCAATTGTTTAAATTTGGGATTATTTATTTAACAATGTGGAGCAAAATCCCCGTTGCCTTGACTGGGCACTTGGTATTTGAGAAAACTCTTGGGGGTTTGCGCTGAGTCTGCATTATGCCTGTGCTATAGCACGCAGTAAGTCAGGCACACCAGCAACCTTCAGCTGGGGAGCTGTAACTCAAAGCTGGAAGGAAGTCTATAAACCTTGGACTATTCTCCTGGTCCAGGCAGAGGGCTGAACGCCAGGAGCGCTGGGGATTTAATCCTTACACTAACAATGTTAGCTTAGCATACTTCCCGTAATCCGTTCTTAAGCGCAAACGTAGATGTGGTTTGACACCTTGAAAAATGTGCTAGCTAGCTCTCCTCGGGCCAGCACTCACTCCCGAGTCCTGCCTGGTGGGAGGACCAGGTGGAAGAGAGCCAGGAGGAGAAGGAAGACACCGCGGCCGTCCCCGCATGGCTGCAGAGAGCATGCTTCCAGGGCAGCGGTGCTACACCTTTCCTGCTGCGCTTCCCGAGAGCTTGAGATACTTGAATGAAGGACGGTCCATAACTGTAGCATGTCATCATTCTTTGACCAGCTTCCCATCTTTGTGAGCGTAATCGACAGAGGACATCCTGCATTTCTCTGGAGGAAGGTAGCCTAGCCTAAGATCTCCATTGCTAGTTAAAAAAAGAAGAGGGATCCCACATGGGTTTCCTATTGCTGGTCTATAGAGGATTGTGGTGTCTTCTCTTGGATTTAGGAGCTTGCTCTCCAGCAGCCCCATACAGTAGCCCATTGGCTGCAGGCACCAGGCACAAGGCTTACTGCTCAGCTGCCAGGCGGGACCTGTTTTCCCATCACTAAAACAAAGCAAAAAGCAAAGCTGCTGATCAGCTCCGTCACTTCAAGCAGCTGATGCGGGCTCTGGAAAATAAATGTCTCTGTGGGCTGCCACCTTTGGGGAGTTATATGCCAGAGGACCAGAAGGAGCAGCTGTCTGGGTGATGTGCACGGAGCCATTTCTTTTGCTCATGCAATCCCTGCTTTTATAACAGCCACTGGCAGAAGCTGGAAGGAGCTCAGAGTAATCCATGGAAATGTGTTATTTAAAAGAAGAAAAAGATATCATAGTAGAAGTTCAGCATCACCAAGTGAAGGCTGCACTGCTGTAGGGACCATGCAGATAGAAAAAGATATTCCCATGTCCAAAACCTTTAATGCAAATGGTGCTGTATGGATGCATCTATAGGTATGCAGACACTGGTAAAAATATTTCCTAGGCAAATGAAGTCTCATCTCCTTGGCATTGTGGTCCTGGAAGCGAAGCTAGGTAGACATTCACAGCATGCAAACTTCCAATGAGAAGATAATGAAGACCTCATTTACAGAGTGGCTTAAGCAAATGAGCTTATTTGGAATAACTGTAGCAAAGTTAGAAAGGGCTGAAGCTTCCGAGGAGAACACTGGAGTTCTTTGGGTGGGCTCTGCAAGCTCAGGTGGCTCCAAGCCTTTTCAGAAGATATGAATAATGCCACTGACTGAAAATGTAGGCTGAAATCTGTCCAGTTAGTCCAAGTATGTCTTCTGTTTCTTTATATCAGTTAATAACATGAGCGTGTGTAGAGACAGGTGGGTTCCTGACATCCTTGAGAGTAATGCAGTTGGATGGTACGTTCCTATCTGGTCTGGGAGGAGGAGAAGTCAGACGGAGGTCCTGCTGTGCCAGGGTTGCTGCGTGACCACGTCATTGCCTTGTCTGGGCTGAGCAGCTTTGCAGCCAGAGATGTAGAACGTGCTTTAATTTTCCACTGTAGGTGCTTTTTTGGCTTCTCACCTGCGAAAGTTTTTGGTACGGGGAGGTCCTGGTTCTCAACGCTTGTGTGAATTGGCTGTTCCTGCCCTTTGGAAGGAGAGGTGGCTGCCTGCATGTCTGGCTGCTGGAGTTTCCTGGGAGTGGCACAGATACTTCAGAGTTTCATTCTCATTTAAAATTAACACTGATGTAGCGAGCACCATTGGAAGACAAATATTATTCTCCTTAGGGTGGCTCACATTCTTGCTTGGTGAGAAGCAGTCTTTTTAATGCCGTGCCTTTGAGTGGCTTGTTTAGAGGGTTACATTATCAGTGCCAATTTGGCCTAATGGTTTTAAAATTAAACTTCTCCAAGCAGCATTTGAAATCTTGAATTGAAACTTCTTTCTTTTATAATCTGCAAAGCTCCTTTCTTGCTAGTATCTGGATCTGCCAGAGCTTTGTAACTTAAATCTCCGTGCGGTGCTTTGCAAAGGCAGCAGCCAGCATTCACTTTACATGTTTCATATGGATTTTGTAAGCAGTGTATTAAAGAAAAGCAATTAAATATTCTCTTAGGTTAAGATCTTTAAAAGTGTCTAACAGAGTAAGATGCCTGAGCCATTTTGAGCTTCAAATTCATCCCATGAAATTAATCTTTCCCGCTGTTGTGTAATATTAAGTCCTGTTAATAGTCAGTGCACAATTTCAGATGCACATCTGTTTGTATATATGTACAAAGAAAATATTGATGTCCAAGTTCTTTCTCAGGGGTGTTTAAAATTATTTTCTACTGAATTGAGTAAGGTCACTTGGCAAAGCCACGCAGGTCATCAATAATTAATCCAGTCAGGCAGAGCCGAGTCTCACGGTGCTTGCAAACACCCTGTTAGACTGGATAGTTTGGCAAAGCAGGGGCAGCCCTCGGATTTTCTCAGCAAACAGAGCGTTTAACTTCTGAGGGGGAGAGGGAGACTTGGTGGTATTGAAAACATCTGTGCTGTCCGTGCAGCCATATGGACCATGCAGAGCTTCCAATCCTCCAGCCCACCCCCAGCCAACCTGGGGGCTGTTGCACTTGAACAAGAATATATGGTTCATTTCCACCCTGTGCTCCCAGACTGCAGTAATGCAAGAGGTAGGAGTTATCTTGGTTAGCTTTAGATAAACTTTAGACCAGATTCTCTACACCTAAACCTGGCTGGCAATGAACTGGTTCTGGGGTATGAGCTTGTCATCTGTTTTAGATTAAAAAAATCAACTCTTCCAGAAGATATTTCCTATGCAGACTTGTTATCTAAGAAGATGGGATGAACACAGGATGAATACTCGTCCCTTTCCCCTTGGAGGGACCTGTCTGTCCTGAGGAGGAGGCTCCTGAAGAAGTTTAGGTGCCCAGCATCTTGCTTTTGGACAAACAACACTGGGTGAAATGGGTCTGGGCAAGCGTGATGGGGGAAACCCAGGTGACCAAGGGGTGAATGTGCATCTCTGCAGAGGCAGAAGCGTTTTGTGTTCCAGCTCACTAGCTGTCCCCACATGTGTTCAGGGATAAGCAAGCTGGGAACCAGTGCAAAACCAGGTGTGTGCTGCTCCTTCTCCTCCATCCTAACGCTGGTACACACGCTTCTAACACCTGGTCCCTGCTGAACTGCTGATGCTTTACAAGACGAGGGAGCTCTGCAGTTCTGACAAGGAAAATTGCTGCCCAGATGCCTGAACACCAGTGAGCTGCTTGTTTAAATATTCGTTCAAACCAGTTTGACTTTCCAGTGCATTTTTGCATGAGGGGTTTTGGAGGCGGTGGAAAAAAAGTCAGTTCTAATAAAATCTCATGCTCTGGTGTGATGCTCCCACATGAAAGCATTTATCCACCAGTGCCCTCTGTCCTGATGGCAGAGCTTCACAACACGTCTCTCCCCATCTCTGCCCTGTGTTTCTTCATGACTATTTCTTACTTAATGTGACCCTCGGTATGTCCTGTCCACAGCCCGTACAAAGACTGTCAGGACTTTTTATCTCCAAAGCTCATAATCTGACATTTTCACATGTGCTGTATTTCCTGAGAGAGAAAATAAATAGGGATGGGTGGAGGAAGACAGCTTCCGTAGCGTTGTGTGTTCAGCAGCCGGTTGGTGCGATGGATCCTGAGAAGTGGCAGGAACTGGATTATTCAAGGGATAACTTGCAACTGGCGTGAGTGAAAATCGTGTCAATGAAGAGAAGTATTGGAAATACTTGCGTTGACCCTCTCCCCAGCTTTACATATCACATCCATGGAAGTTTGCCACTGCCACCCTCCAGCTTCTGATCTGTTCCAGTCACCTCTGCTGCCTATTACTTCTGTATTTTGACAAAGCCCCACTTGCTCTTCCTGAACCACTTCCTTTCTGCTGTTGTGGTCACTATTTCCAACCTCCTCCTTGCTCCCCCGCGTGATGTCCTGCACCAGATCCTGGCAAGTGCCAGTTTAAAAAGACCTAGTAGAGCAAACAGCAGCAGGGACACTAAGTGCTCCCCCATGCACCTATTTTAGCCCTACCAGTACTCTCAACATCCTCTTCTAAGCAATTCCTTCTGGAATTGTGTCTTCGAGCTCATTAGTTAGAGCATCACCATGCAGACAACTGATGAGGAACAAACAAATTATCACAACACTCCAATTTCCAGCACGTGTACATTTGCAAAATACAAGAGTTCACCCCAGGAAGTGCCTGGAAATTCAGAAAAAGATCTGGGGAACGTTTGCTAACATTTGCCAAGCTTTTATTTATGTATTTATTTTAAGTAATTTGTGCAGGAAGATAACTTCCTATCCCCTCAGTCTTAGTGTTGTCCTATATGTTGAGGTCTCTTGCCCAAAGAAGGGTTGTACCTAAGCTGGTTTATTCTGCTCAGTTAAAACTGTAGCAGTTTAACATAAATGGGAAGGATTAAGAAGCAAGCCCACAGGCTTCCTTTGGGTGTTAGCAAACAATTTGGCTGCTAATTTCTACCTGTTTGTGGATGCTTGAATTTAAATGAGTCTCAATTAAACACAATTAGCTGTGTGCACAGTTCTGGGAGGCAACAGAAGAGCAGTGAAGGTTGCTGGAGGTCTCTAGAATGGGTTTGATGTCCTGGAGGTCTTGAGGGTGGGTTGGACAGGACAAGATGACATGGCAATGGTTGTCTCTAGAGGCCACCAACTCCAACAGCAATGTAGAAGGCATCCTTGGCTGCATGGCTTGTGAATAGGAGCTTCTGTTGATGGTGCCCAACTCTCTGAGCAAATGCATCTTCCCAAATGATGGCAGCAAAGCAAAGGAAGGTGCTAGCTGCTTCTTGAGGACAAACCTTCTGCCCTGCATCATGCACCCTGTCACAGCAGCTCTTCAAAATCTGGTGTTTTAACCGCAAAAGCCTTTCTTTCTATCCCAGGGAGATCTGTTCATACAGGCTGCCCAGGGAGATGGTGCAGTCACCATCCTTGGTGGTGTTTAAAAAACAAGTAGATGTAGCACTTGAGGCCATGGTCTAGTGGTTAGGGAGATGTTGGGATGAAGGTTGGACTTGATGATCCTAGAGGTCCTTTCCAACCATAATAAGTCTGTGATTCCATGATTCTATGAGATATGGGGTCCAGGTACAGGGTTCCCTGAAGTTCTGGGACCTGCTCCAACCCTGGGTGTGTTTAGTAGCTTTGGTGCAGGTTTGTCTCTCATCATAATGTCAGGAAACGTGCTCTACAACCATCCATCAACTGCCCATCAGTATGCTGTCAGTCACTGTGATTTATTTGGGTTTTTGGTGCCAAACTGATTTAATTGCACGTTTCACAGAACTGTGAGTTTCACTCGTGGCATCGAGTAGAATTATTGCATCTGTCCAAAGAAACCAGCAAAGGTTACAGTGTCTGTTTACATTCCTCATAAAGAAAATCTTGTTAAACTCTGTCTCACATATTTTACAGCCATGGTAAGAGCCCCTGAAGAATATGCTGTCAAGAGAAGCGGTTTCGAGCTTTTTTTACCTCATTTTCTGCAACAAGGAGTATGCGCTGTTTAACTGACGAGATAGGGGGAAGCCCATGTGGTGACCCAGAGACATCCCTTGTCCAAACAGAGGGGAAGAAGAGCTTGTGGCCTGGGGTTTGCTGTCTCACAGAAAGCCGTGCCGCTGGGAAGGGCAGCGGTCGTGTGACGCGCAGCGTTACGGAGCAGGTTTCCAAATGACTGCAGCTCCGTACGCTGGAATGTGGGATCATTTGTCTTTTTCAAATTAACTCCGGTGCCTTGATTTGACCCCACCTGGTGTTTTTCCTCCCCACCCCTATTTTTAAAGAACTATGTAAAGGCTAATTTTAGCCTGGGATACTAATCATGTGTTGATCAATCCCCATCTGCTCTTGCTCTCGGAAGTCGAGTTTCGGCAGGTCTTGAATTGAGATGGATTCTGAGGCTGTTTCCATCCCCGTGGCCATGACTATCCATGTCAGCTACTTCTGCTTAGACTTTTCTCTGCTAAACATTGTGTCCACACAGTAATCCAGCTGTTTCCTTTTTGTTCTCCATATGTTTTGTTGGAAATAAGCACAAGCGAGGCACTCAGAAAGTCATTCCACCCGGCATGAGAGAGAAGTTTCCTAGGAGAGTGTGACGTGAGGGTTTGGTGCTTAGACACCCCCTCCTTGCTCCCAGTGGGGTGACTGGCTCCCAGTTCAGCAGGACACCTCTGGCACCCAGACATGTGTTTGCCTTCGCAGCCATTTGGCAGCTCCATTCCCCAGCAATATTTTCTTCACCATGTATTTGCTTCACTCCCTTTAAAGACTCCTAGGAGTTCCTGCCAAGGACTGTGTGAACCATTGGAGATGCCCTCATCCCTCACAGATATCAGCTGCATCTGAGTGCGTCGTCGTAGCAAATGACATAGCAGGTCATAGAATCAGAATCACGGAATCATTCTGCTTGGATAAAACCTTTAAGATCATTGAGTCCAAATGTTCCCCCAGCACTACCAGAGCACTACTAAGACATGTCCCTCAGCACCACAGCTCCACAGCTTGGAAACCCCTCCAGGGATGGGGACTCCACCACTGCCCTGGGCAGCCTGGGCCAGGGCTGGACAACCCTTGCAGGGCAGACATTGTTCCTCATGTCCAATCTAAGCCTCCCCTGGTGCAACTTGAGGCCATTTTATCTTGTCCTATCACTTACTCCTTGGGAGAAGAGACTGACCCCCCACCTGGCTCCAACCACCTTTCAGGGAGCTGTTGAGAGCCAGAAGGTCTCCCCCGAGCTTCCTTTTCTTCAGGCTCAACAACCCTGGGTCCCTCAGCTGCTCCTCACCACGCTTGTGCTCTAGACCTTTCCCCAGCTCCGTTGCCCTTCTCTGGACACACTCCAGCACCTCAATGTCCTGCTGGGAGAGAGGGGCCCCAAACTGAACCCAGTATTTGAGATGCAGCCTCACCAGCACCAAGTACATGGGGACAGTCACCATTCCTGACAGCTGAGTCTAGGTAGGGAATTTAGCTTGTCAGAACAGACATGTCCAAGTAGGAATCTGACCCAGACAGTAAATGAACCTTCTCATTCTTGCAGAGGTTGATTTTTTACTGCTTTTTGGGCAGTCTGGGATTTGGTTTTATGCTTTACCAGGAGTACACCATCACTTTCTGCTGGTCAGTAGCCCTGGTACCATGCTGGAGCTTCTCTTGCCAAGTGACCAAGTGAAGAGTTAAAATTGCAAAGCTGGTTTTCTGCAGCACTCTGCTGCTTCCTGATGTCTCAGGCTGAAGCGTTGATCTGAATGAACCAGTTTAGTCTGGGCGGAGGATCTGGCTCAGAGCACATGGAGCTATAGATAGCTGCTCAGCTTCTGCAGCACTGACAGTGATAAATGGTCCCTGGCCAAGGAGGATGTTTAGTCATCTCCTGGGGATGATTTGATGGACGTGAGTAACTACCGAGTCTCAAGACCTCTGTCCATGTTGCATCGTAGCTAACGATACTTCATATCTTTAATGTCTTGTAAGGTACATATCATTTGGGGTGCCTTTTCTTCTGAAGAACATATTCTCCTAACATTGCCCTGTGTGCAGAAGGGCAGGCATAGATCTTCTGTCCTTGTAGGGACCAGGACCAAGAAGGACCATCCTTGGATTTCAGCAGGTCTCTCTCCTAAGCCACTTCTTTCCCTGACTGCTTCAGATACAAGCAAGGTGGCCACCAAGAGACAATGCTGAAATGTAGTGCCACATTTCACAGCTGTCATGGTCAACTTGGGCTGGAAAATGTTCCTTATGTACACATCCGGACTGTGGTGCTCAGCTGCTCCGAGGACTCCTGTTTTACTGAAGAGAGTGTTTCCCAAGGCTGTAGTTGATTTTTCACAGGCGAGTTTGTGCACTAGCCAAGACTGCTGACAGCTCAATATTCAGCTGCAGGATATAATTTTCTGTCATTGTGATTTATGTTCTGCTCTGCAACTGGAGTCTCATGTGAAAAGAAAAAAAGAAAGAATCAGAAGGAGTTAGTCTTAAAGTTATCTCAGTGCAAGTTTAGTCTTCAACTGACCTAGCAAATTAAAGATATTTTTAGATTTTCTTCATTTCTGGAATATGAAAGAGAAAAAAACGCCAAAAAGTGACCTCCACTGTTGGTTTTGGGACCTGCTGTTGTGGTGTCTGCCATGGTGCAATGCAAAAAGAGCCACTGCTGCCGCCAGAGAAGCCATGAGAGCAAGATCTGCTCTGGGCTGAAGTTTCCATCTGTGCCCAGTCACCCTGTCCAGGGAGGCTCTGATGCACCAAAGCAACACCCAGGACAGCAGTGCCAAGCTCCACAGCACAGTGCTCCACTTCAGGGTATCTTAAACCTCTGAGTAACTGGGGTTTCTCCTGGGAAATAGCCCAAGTGCCCGGGGAAAGGGGCTGGTGTAGAGCCACGAGCTCCGCTGCCTTTGGATGGCAGGAGAAGGGCTCATCCTCCAGCATCTTGGTTTTGCCTGGAGGTTTTATGGCACAGCTCTCCTGCCTCATTTCTGGCACCCAGACTCAGGCTCCAGAATCGTTCCGCTGCATTTGGAGTGTCGCTTCTTGGTATTAGTGTTTGGAGGGGGCTGTTGCTTGCGGTGTCCTCTTGACAGATGCTTAAAAGAGCAATATTGGACCAGAGGGAGGAGAAAAAAAGCATCTCTTGGCTCTTTGCGCGCAGTTGGGTGGGCTACAAAGCCTTCTGCGAGACAAAGGAACAGGCCACATGAAACAGCTCTTGGGGTGGCACTGACAGGAAGAAAAGCTCCTCGGCACAGCCCTAGGAGAAGGCAAGAGAGCAGGGAAGTGTTTTATTCCAGTTCTCTGCTCTCCTACAGAGTTCAGACAATTTTATTTACTGCATTTCCTCCCCTATAGGGCATCGAAGGCAGATGATGTGTCTCAAAAGCGTAACTCCAAACCATGCCATGGGCTGAAATGAAGCACACTTCCCAGCCCATGGGGTAGGCATGGCCAGCGTGGGGACATCGTGGTGTCACAGGGCTGGTCCCTGCCACAGGAGAGAAGCAGGGTCCTGGCTGGAGCAAGGCCAGGCAGGGGAGGCATCTGCTGAGCTCCTGGCCTCTGCTACAAAGCAGAAGAGAACTAATGGTGCTCAGATGAACAATAGGGGTGCAGCAGATAAAAATGAAGCCTGCGTCCACGCCAGCAGTCCCATGGGGTGGTTGCACAAAGTGCCAGGGTGAACTCACAGCTCGCTGGGAGCTAAGGTGGGTTTTAACATGAACCTCTCTAGAGCCAGGAGTTGGTGGCTGGCCAGTCTGTGTGTTGTCACCACATGGACCTTGTTGGTATTTGGGCGAGTGGGTAAAAATACTTTATTTCCTGATTTGCATTACTGCAGTATATATATAGACATGTATATATAGACACATATACACACACACATATATCTAGACCCAGCCCTTCTGCAGCACACCACTGAGTGTATACAGGGCATTTCCTCGATGACTGGCATTTAGCAGCTGACTTACAGGTGGATTTCTGTACAGTCAGCACAGATACCCATCAGAAACTCCTTTTAATAGACCAAAGAGTGCTGTGTAATTGAAAATTTCTTGTAGAAGAGTTTGTTTCAAGCAGTCCTGCAATTTTTCTCTTCATGTATAAGCTGGGAAAAAACCAACTTTCATGGTGTAAAATGGAAAGAATTTTTGCCCATTACTTTTTTTTTTTTAGATCTCCACTCAAATGAAGGATTTAGGGCCAAGAAATGAGTATTTTACCCCACCCCCTCAAAGGTATTTCTGTAGTTATAACACTGCTTGGCTAAATCAGGGGGTGAGCAATAATCACCATGGAAGGGATGGATACATAATTGGATTTTAGTTGCTTTATATTTGAAGGTTTTTCTCCATTATATATTATAACTTGCTCTACCTTCAGCAATCTGAGTTCTTCAGTTGAGGAAACCCTAAAACCCACCATAATTACTGTTCTTATTGTGTCCTAGCTCCGTAACAAGATAGAACTTGTATAATTAAGTAAAGCCCCCTGGAATAACTTTCCACCTTCTACTTAAAATGCTCTTGTGACATCCAGCACCAACAACTCAGAGTCCATTTCATGAAGCCATCATGCCAGACACGGCATTGCAGGTGACACAACAGAAGCTGAATATCAGTGGCTTTTATTTTCCTTAGTTCCATACTGTAACTTTGCAGCAGGTAAAGTCTGGAGCAGGGTGGGCTCCCAAAAGAGGCCGGGCATTGGCGGAGCTCATGCGCTTGGACATGAAAAACGTGGCTGAGAAATGAACAGGAAGGAAATAGCCCCAGGGAGCTGCAGTGCTGGAACTGAAGAAATCATTTGGTACTTGTACAGAGAAGTGCTCACCAACTTCACATTGTAAATTATAATAATAATAATAATAATAATAATAATAATAATAATAATTCTCTGCCTCCAGTGCATCTGATGGGAAGCAT
>JANIJG010017473.1:279478-291109 GCA_024611175.1 Megaceryle torquata | reverse complement strand
CTTGCAGTGTTGGGTCAAAGGTTGGACTAGATGATCTTGAAGGTCTCTTCCAACCAAAGACATTCTGTGATTCTGTGTAATTGGAAGAAAAATTACACTCTTTAAATACTGAACCAAATGTCAAAAAGATGTAGCTTAACCGGGACTTGATGTAGTCTAACAGGATAATGCACTGCCATGCACACAAACCCATACCTTCTGACTTGGACGCAGGATCTGTATAGCAAGACTTGCAAATCCATATACGTAGCAGTACAAATAGATTAAGTCTTGAAGGGTTTAGGAAACTGACTGTGAGAACATGACACATGCTGTCTTAACAACAAAAATCTCGTATGCCATTGGGAGATACTGCTGAAATAATTAAAATTTGCCTGAATTTTGTTCTTAAGGTTTACCAAGACAAATTTATCATGACATTATATACTAAATAAGGAGTCTGAAAAGTAGCTTGCACATACAGAACTGGATACACTGTAAAAAATATCAATTTGAAATATTTCTGAAAATGTAAGCCCATGAATGAAACTATTACTTTAATATTCTGGCTGGGTGAACAACAATTTAAAAAAAGCACTTTAACAGGACCCCAAATCTTGGCAATATGAACTCGGTTCATAACTGCATTTCTAGTGCCCTGAGTAGGTGATTATCACTTTAACTGGACTATTTTCTTGGCTTTTATTCTGATAATCAAATGACAATCAAAGATGATAATCAAACCCAGAGTCCGGGTAATAAAAATCATGTCTTGATAATACTTTTATTAGGGATCTTCAAGAATGAATTTAGAATGAAAACTATTTCTTTGGCTTTATATCAACAGATGGACTACTTGGAAAACTCTTTATGTATGGAGTTGAATTTAATTTTCCTTCCTAAGCACTACTCACTGCCACATATACCTGCCCACAAATATCTATATGAGTATTCAAAAACTGTGTTCCTTACAATGTATACTAAAAATGCTTTACAGGACAAACCCTAGCTGCATGTATTAGTTTTATATTCACAGCCTTTGGTGATCCTAGAAACTATGGATTTATTGAAGTACAGCCATGTCTCCTCAATATTCCATCAAATACAGTGCTGACACAAACTGTATTGAGCATATAGGCCCTATAGCACTGGAGCAACAGGAATTTCTTTAATAGTAGCCATAATTAATTTTGTCATTAAGTTCAAAGGGAACAAGACTAAACCTCTAGGACTGAACAGAGTAAATCTGAGATTGTACTGAAGATGACATTATTGCTCAGAAATTTGTTTGGAAAACATAATAGTCTGTTTGTGCCTAACAAATAGCAAGGATGACTGTGAATGAAAAACATTATGTTACCCTAAAGAAAAAGTCTGTAAAACTGATAGATGAAAATTACTTTCTTCTGTCTAGTGAAACTACTAACAGTCTTCCATTTCTAAGAGCAAGAAAAACATTGAATTCCATAAGCTTTTGTCTTTTTGAAAACACATTCAATAATTGCTATCTGTGCTCTCCTTTTCTCAGATGCAACTCTTGTTAGTTCAACTACTTGATGACAATGCCTTAAGTAAGCAGCAGTGGTAACCACTGACAATTCTGCTCAATTTTTTCCAACAACTGAAAATCTACCCAAACACATATAACAGCCTCAACACTGTGACGTGTGAGCACACTGCGGTCCAATCCCATTCCCTGTGTTCACTGATGCATCAGTTTCCAACATAAACTACCATCTCTGTTTACATTTATAGAAGACTTCAATCCTTGTCACATTCCATACATCATCCCTTTTCTAAGCCACAGAAGGCTATATTCCTGCTAAATATTTTATGATCTTCAAACAGGCAACTATCAAATGAATTCTGAGATATTTTGCATGTAGTAATATAAAGAAACCTACTTGAGATGTATTTAGCAATTATTTCAAATTTTTGCTGTCATTAAATTGCATTTCTTTCCCTTCCACACTGGAACATACTTGAAAGATGTACTTCCATCTGATTAGAAATATAAAGCAACAATGGCTCTTCTTTTCACTCTCCCCAGACAGAAAGAGTGACAGTAATGAAACCTGAAACAACATGAATTAGAGGCAGTAAAATATTTAAACTTACTTGTAGTTGTTTTGTAACTATGACACCCTGTCCACAGAAGTATACAAGAAAGCTAATTAGTGCTTTTTCTTCTGTTCTTTTCTTTAACACATTCTTTAAATGCAGTGAGTTTTTCAGTGGATGCTTTATACTCATTTCACAATTCAGAGATTTTAGATGATAAAAAAATGGATTGAGCCAATATTTAGTAAACAGGTATAGTAGAATAGGATGATACAAAATTCTTAAAGATGTCATTATTTGGTGTTTCTGAACTCATCTTCTACCTGATCATAACTAAACTGTAAGTAAGATTTTAGAGCATTTAGACAGTCAGTTGACAGCAGTAGTCAGGGACAAAATCTAATTAATTTTAAGATAAAGCTTGCAACATTTGCAAATAGCATTATATAATTTAATTCATAATGATAGAGAAGCTTGGACTTCCAACCACGATACCTGCTATTTCTAGTTCTAACATTTAGTGTGATTAATTCTGCAGAATTAATCTGCAGAATAGACTTCATATAATTTGCAAAGTATGATTAGTCAAGATAATTTTTACTGAAATCATCTTCTATACTTTTGCTCATGAATGGCCCATGTACTAACTTTAATTTGAATGTGAACAATTGTAACACATTTCACACTACCTATTTTTAATCTTCTCTTCTTTTCCTCAATGAATATGATTTTTATATTTCTTCTCTGACTACATAGTGAACTCATTTATACCCTGTTTCAGTTTCCTATCTGATTAGTTCTTTTCCCTACAGATTTACTTTTGCTGAACCATAGCGGTACCACACAGACAGCAGAATAAAATATAAAATTCATACATAATCATGTAAGCAGAGATAGAATACCTGCAACTCCTATTCATTTCAAAGAAGCTGCCATTGTTTAATACCTTTAGAAGTTGCCCCACTGTTTATATTCAGCAGAATCCATTATCCTAGTATACAGGACTGGATAATTATCAGTAGATGAATGTACACTGTAAAATAAATACCAGAATTGGCACAAAAAAGAAATACCTTCTTTGCAATTCACTCTTGTCTCCAGAATAATTATGTAATCTTTACAGGGACAAAAAAGTCTGAAAAGACTATTGAATGAAAACCTTCCCATATCTTTAGGTTTAAGAAGAGTACCACTGAAAGAACATGTACAAAGCTGGGGAGAAAACTGTGAAAAAAGCAGACTGAATTTCCATCAAGAGTCCAAAAGATTTTAGTACTATCAGCAGACTCAGATAAAACTCTATACATAAGCACTTCTCTGTCTTGCAAGAGCATATAATAGAAAAAGGAGCAGCAGATTTTGTTAAAATCGTCAGTTCTATTCAGATAAGCATATAGTGGTACTGTTCCCTCACATGAAGCATTTTCTGCAATTTATAAGGCCATTCGGAAATGTGAGCAAGCTGGCAGTTTATTACCAGCTGCATTTTGCATAGCAGAGATGGTGCAAGTAATTTCCATCTAGAATTAGAATAAAGTGGAGGCAGTTTCCCACTGCCAAAAACCACATGGTCTAGTAGACTGGCTACAAAATTTAGGTTGGAAAAGACCTGTCTTGCTGTGAACTTTAGCAATGGACTCAGAATCCTCTACATTATCTAGTAACCTTTATACAACATGTTGGTACTGCAACTAGGGTTAAGACACTTCAGTGTTGCACACACTGTTCCCACACTCTAAATTAGCTTCTTGATGAAAAGTAACTCAACTTTTTAAAGTATTGCTTGCAACAGTGTCCAGCAACATCTCTCTACAGGAATTACTACTTGTTGGCAATGTTGAATTAGCATTAATATTGTTAGGCCTTAATTATGATAAACTAATACACCAGTAAATTTTTTATAACTTATAACCAGAACAGCAGACATCATGAATGTTACCAAATCCATATGCAAAACTAACCTGGTTTATTGTAAATTTTGGGCCAATCTTTCTTGGACACCTAAATGGAAATCTATTAAACACAGATCTATTCCTTTCCGCCTTTTACCTTTTACATATTTGATGGCAAAATTAGAAACCACTGTGTGAAAATGCAACCACGTGAATGGAAAGATTCTTCAGATGGATGAGAGGAGTACTATAGCAGCAGTTTCTTTGAGCAATGAGAAGCACCTGGAAGTGGCTTACAGTTATGCCAGTTCCCATGTTGCCTGTTAAGGATAAGATGGCACTAAAAGTAGGTCACAAGGATAGCACTTTAGTTTGTGAGAATTGAGCCCTAAACAATTAAAGTAGAGCTGCTGGAATAACTAGTGTCTGAAGAAGAAATGAAAAAGGTTAAATATTTGATGGAGCGATGTCAAAGCACCCCATTAGTATTTTGCCCCTGCTTCATGGCTTTTCTGAGAAAAGTGGTAAGCTCAGCAGCAGCACTTCAGTAGCACCATCTGAATATATAAAAGCATTCTAGTGAAACTTGTGACCAGAAAAATCTATGGGATACTGAGAGTAGAAGATAAGTGAAAGATAAGTTTTAAACATTTATAATTTTATATTCAAGAATGGGTTCTTTGCTTTGCATGATTTAATGTTAAAACCTAAATTTCAATCTCCCTCAGCTCCTTGATATGACCCACTCATTAATCCAGTAGAGTTACTAGATGTCTTAACTGCCAACTTTTACAATTTCAGCAATCCCTACTTTAGCAAGGGAACTTAGATTTCAAAGTTGTTGCTGCTGAAGTGCATGAACATAGCCAAAGACAGTTTGGGAGCACCATAAGTGTCCCAATCCTGCAAAGAGATATGATCCTGCAGCCACTCACATGAATTGGCAGTGAAGAAGTCACATGTTTAAGCTGTAGTTTGTTTCACTTGATATCTACAGTTCAATGTAGGGAAATGACAGGTCTACTATTAACTATGACTTTATAAGGGGGGTACAACGAAGATGACTTTTGGCAGCCCTCATTTCTGGGCCAGAAGGTGGTGGTTCTGTCCTCCACACTAGGCTTCCGGGACCTAGCCAAAACTAACACTGCAATCTATTGCGCTCTATTCTTTGTTACAGATTTGGGTTCATTACTACAGATCTCACTAAACATTTTGAAAACAGATGGGAGGGGGATAACCAATGCTTTCTGGCCAGCATATCCTCTATCATACAACACGACTGCAATATACCTTCTGTCCACAGAAATAGGATGTCATTCTGGAATCTATTTTACCAGCCACTGCTGGTCACATCATAACTGTCACTCCTATGACAGTCTCCTATCATCACTGTGCTATCTTTACCAACTGATTCCCTCAAGAGATACTGTATGATTTCAGACAAACTTCATTATAGACCATGGAGCAAGCAGAGTCCTTAGTCTCTCCTCTGAACTACCTGTCATCTCATTTTGAGCTGAGGGAAGTAGTCACCATGTCAGCTGCTTAAGGTAACTGAGTAAGCAGCTTAATTTTTTCCTGTGAAACTTCATGGAGGTCAGCATTAGTATTTTTTAGATAAATATTATTTAAAAAAACCCCATAAAATACTAATAACTTAAGACTTTTGAAATATGACAATCTAAAATCAATTACACGTGATCAAATTTCTGTTGAGCAGTAAACTTACTTTGAGGTTTATTTTATGCTCTGCAAGAGCGAGTATCAGACTGATGTAAGCTGACTGATGGATTCTTTTCAATTAAAACATTATAGCACCATATTCTCACTTTACCTAGGTATACTAAAAACAGAGGCACAAGAAAATCTTCTGTACATGGCTTTCATGTCACTTTGATACTTCTATTTCTACATGAAAGTCTCAGAAAAAAAAAATCCAACAAAACCAACAATAAAACATTCTTTAAAAACAACACAGTTGCCATTTTCCTGATGGCTTACAAAATGTCTCCTCTTTTTTAGTTCTTTCTGATTACTTTTTCACAGGAAAAGAAAGATAATACAAAATATGAAGGAAGTAAAGGAAGGGATAAGAAAATCCACATCACAGACAAAAATCTACATGATTTTGCTAGGAATAATGAAGCAAATCCACCAAATAGCTGTTGAGAAACAGCTAGAGTTCAAGAAATTGCCTTCTTTTCAACACACACTCCAATGAAACACTGTTTTCACAACTGGGAAGCATGTAATTTGTTCTACACTTCTTTCCATATGCTTCTGCTCTTCCTCTCTAGAGACAAGCCTAAAGCTGAGATTCAGTATAAAACAATACATGGAACACAATGAAAAAGAATCAAGTCCTTGGCAACATCAATAGAATGAACACTTTTTCTGACTAATAAAAGCAATATTTGTGTAGGTTGTTATGCTATTTTAGATACCTTAGGGCCTGATTGTGCAGTTAATTGGATTCAAGGGAGTGCCACAAAGTATAGATGGTATCTGTCAATAACAACTTGCTAAAAGTAGGGAGATGTTTTAGAAGTAAAAATATAGACCAGATATTCCAGGAATGTTTCTTTTTCTAATGAAAATACAAAAATATTTATGTATTTTATACCTCTGTAGCAACTGTCAATTTCTGATGAATGTTGCTTGCCAATAATAGATTTTTCTCAGGCACAGATTAAAATCAGCTTCTATAGCTAATTCCACAAACTAAAAATTTCCTCTGCATTTTCCAAAATGTCCTTCATATTTTGATACAAATAGGTAGACATATACAAATAGGACATCAAGAACTGAAAGTTAGAAGACACAAGTAATCTGAATATCTTTTGAGAGCTCATTCATTTAGAGACCCCACTACCTGTGGATAATTTATGTGTGCTCATTCCAGCTACTGCTGATTTAAAATATTAAGACAGCTCACTAACCTCAGTAACGGGACTCATAGGCTTGAAAGATGGAATAAGGCAAAAAGAACAAGCTTGCTGAGCACGCCAAATGAAAAATTTATAATTTTAATATCTTTGTATTTCCATATTCTATTATATGTTCATCAGAGTCTGAAGCATGGAATAGCAGTTACTTTATTTCTTTTCTGCCTCTAGGTATATACCAAGGCATTGAGCTGATAGGCTGGTTGATATAACACCAGCTCTATTATCACTCCAGATAATTTATTTATAATGAGAATCCTATGTTTTCCCAGTAAGACGTTGATCCAATCTGACTGCCTTTTCAGTTTTTAAAGATGTATAATTGTTAAATGGATACAAATATTGATAAAACATCATTCCTTATGTGAGAGCAAACGTGCCCTACAAGGAGGGTTTTCAGTGATGACTCCTAAATTACACGTCATCTGATTTTCAACCCCATTAAATACTTCCTCAATATTGAAGGTCTGAGCAGCTTAAGACTTTTCACTACCACATTAATCAGCTATTCACAATTACCTGGAAGTCCATCACTATGTATAAGAGTACTGTTTACTTGTCTTAGTTCCTGGAGAAGGGCACTGAGGCTGTATCTGGAACTTGAGTTTACAGAAATGCCATGTCAAGTCCATGCATTAAACCATAATACACAAAAGAGTCCTCTGGCATAAGAGAATGCACAATGTATGTTCAGGGTCATGCCAGATGTTAGACCAGTACACTAAGCCATGATGGGAGAAATCAAGGCATTAACTAGAGAACATCTTACTGCAGGGCACCTTTGCACATGAGATTTTGCTTGAATGTACCTGATTACTATTAAGTACAGGTTAACTCCTTGCGTGATTCCTGTCAGAATGAGGGCCCTTGACATCAGGTTGCCTACAGAACATGACATAACATGATGTCAAAAAAAAGTATCAAGAAGCGTACTTCACTTTTATAAACCATTTAGAGAATTGAACACAAATCTTTCACTTACAGGGTGCTGGAAGTAAAAGACATTAAGACATTGTCCGAGAAGAATTTAATAGATCTGATTCAAGTTATATAAATTAGGTTAATGAATGCAGAAATAAAGGGAAGAATAAAGGGGGGAAAAAAAGGGCAGTACACATTTGAAGGTATACTTACCATTAGTACAACAATCCCTATAGGAAATTATTCAAATTCTGTGATTCTGTTAAATTCTCAAAATATGTTGAAAAAAAAGATGTTATAGCTTCAAAAGTTACATATCAAAGCTTTCAGGTTTGGTAGCTGCTGAGGCAGTAAATGTCCTCACCTCTACTACGACTAAGACCTACGCTGTATAGCACTTTTTCAGCCCAGAAGTTAAGTAATACACTTGGAGTTCTGTTTTGTGCCCAAATGCCTTGACAAGACCAATTTCAATGACAATGAAAATTCACAGATTTACAGACATTGTGAAAAATGTAGGAGCAACTTCAATATTACACTTCAGGATATAATTACAGCACTGAAATATTTTCAGAAAAAAAATAATTTAAAAAATTTATGAAGAGGCAGACACAGAAATTGTGCACAGAATTGCACAGTCATATCAAAAGATAGCTATAAAGAAGAAACCTTGGCAGTCCTTCAGAAATGATGTATTTGTTTGAACTGGTGATTTCAGTAATTAAATTTCAAAATGCTTGTTTCAAAACATCTAAACCACTCACTCTAGTATGTAGGAAACAGTGACTTCACTAAGAACATTACTAGGCAGCTCTGCAGTAATTAGGAGTGTACTGTAGAAGTGCTTAAACACAGGTCATGATGTACTTAACAGAGATTGTTCCCAAAAGATAAAGTGCAGTCTTTTAAATAGCAAGTAATTTCGGGTCAAAACCTAGCAATGAAGGAATTTGAAATTAATATGCCAAGAGGGGCAACAAAGTATTCCCAACACTCACCATACTGTTGAGAACATACAAAAGTTATGAAGACTTGCTCATGCATAACTGTGTGAAAAAATTAGAAGTTTAAATTCTTAAGCATCTTTTATTCCTAAAATCTGAGGTTAGTTATACGAAATAATCTACAGCAACCAACCAATGTTTTCTCTGTTTGAATTTCAAACACAGCCTATGACAATTTCAGAGTCTCCCTCTGAAGAAAACTGTAATATCCATCTGTTCTGATGAGCAAAAATAAATAAATAAAACCCTAACCCTTTTCACATTCCAAGCATGTCTGTTAACTTTCTCTATTAACACTCTTTGGATAGAAATAGCATATAAAGTGCGCAAGAGCTAATACTGGAAAAGCTAAACAAAAGCTGTAATCAGATTTTAAAACAGACAATATAAAGCATTGTAATTAACTGGGTTGGAATAAAGTGGTCTTTATTAGTGCAAATGAGCTCATCTGCTATAGGAATGAATATTTCACAATCTAATCCAGAATGTATTGACATCAGCCAAACATTTACATTTCTTCCATGGACAGATTGTTATTGACCTTGTGATGTGACATATCTACTGTCACTAAGCTGCAAAATGCGAATCTCATCCTGCCTCTCCTCTTTTATATACAGAAAGCAACTAATTTGTCAGCATGCCAGCTTTAACTAGCTGAGATGAAGGTAAGCTAATTTAATAGGAACTGTTCAATAGCTTCGACCCACCTGACACTGTCAGTTAACGCAGCTCCACATTGCAGTGTCTTTCATTATTTCCAGCTCTTTCTTCAGACTACTTGAACAGCAAGTCAAATAATATGCTTAGGAGTCAATAGGCCTGACTTTTTCTCAAGGACATTCTTTTGATGCCAGGAACTGTCAAGTGGGAAAACACGTAGCGTGAAGGTGAGAGGACACTAATTAAATATACATAGCTCTGGCCAAAGAAGAATGAGGCACAGCTTGCTATCTGAAAACTCAGTTGCCTGCTTGACTGAGGTCACAGCTGTTGACTTGTACAACTTCTTAAGTTGCAGTCTCAGTATGAGATGCTTTAACACTCTTAAATACTAGACAAAGGCTATCTTCAAGGATTCTGTGTACAGTTATATGTGCTTTTGTAGTTTAAAGACAGACAAAATAGAGTCCTTATTTAAGTTCAGCTAAAATGAATATGTATCTTTTATCTACTGAACTTTAAAGTATTATTTCCCAAAGCCAGGGAAGAATCTGTGCTTGTTACAACACAACATGAGTGATACTATTAATCATGTCCCTGTAGAAACAGAGGTTTTTAAGGCCTATTTCAAATTGTGATTCTAACCACAGCACCCCTTCAGATTAAACAGGCTATGGAGAAGAGTAATGAATAACACATAATGTGTTTACATACAAGCATTTGGATTGTATCACAGAAGCGAGCAGGCATGTTCCCATCCGTTTCAAACACTCTCAGCCCATGAAGCTAATAAAAGTATCAGATGGCCTAATAATTTCCTCCTTTCCTATGTGCCTTCTTTGCACTACTAATTGCTGTAACATATATTATCTAAAATCAAACTTTCTACTATCCAGAACTGAAAGCTTCTTTTATTTACATTATAATGTATCAGTACCATTTTTCTTACGATGGTGCTACCAAGCCCTCTTGCATTGACATGGCTCAGTGCAGCGCTGTGCCAGTAAGCACATTCATGCAGTACAGTAAATGAGCTCATTTACAGAGTCAGAGCTTATTAGGACTTACTTGCTTAAGCACTCTGAGCACAGCTATACTGCAGGTGGAATGGTATCTCTGCATCTGCTCCCCACAGCTTGGAGTGTCCCGGCTTTGTCTGGGAGTCACCTCACTGTTGTGAGGCAGGTGTCCTTTTGAGATGAACAAATAATAACAATAGTTACATAGAGGAAATAGTTCTTACATATCTGTAAGACAAGAAATCCAAGTAGTATTACTGGTATTTCATTGCACTTGGCAATACCACATACAAAATGCTGTCAGAATACTATCATTTTACCTGAAAAGTGTGGCCTTTAGGTGTCCTTCCATCTAGCCAAATGTGACCGAGTCATACCCTGCTACGTACGATGTGATTTGTGGATGTTTGGCCTTTCACGGACACCTGGGTAGCAACAGCCTGTATCTTCAAAGGCATTTCTGGTTTTTACTCACATATTTGTGCAGGAAGAGGAGATTTTGTAAGGCAGTTTACGTGTTATGAGGACTATCACTCCCTGCAGACTCAAGGGTAATCAAAACCCACATTATCTGTAAATGGACAGATGAGGAAGTGCTCAAAACTGGGCTTATATGAGAGAAAAATTATGCAAATTAACACATTTAATAGTTTCATAATTTCACACTAACAACTAAGCATTTCAAACTCCAACATTTGCTATTCCTAGCACATAAATATAATTGTGTATCTCATTCACTCTTTATTGTTTCTAGCCTTTTGCAATTTTATCAGGCTGTGGCCAAGGAGAATGTTTTCCTGGAAACTGAATTCTTCCTCCCTGTTTTCCGTGGTCGCTTGACTACGTAAATGACACTGCGTGTTTAGTTTATAGGAGTAACTTTTGTTCATCAGCCATCATTAAGAGGAAGATAGAGGTTCTTGCTTTCTTCAGAGACTGGACTTAACTTTCCCCTTCCTTCCACCAGACTCTTTTCTTGTCTGAAAGCTGTGGGCTTAAATATTGTCTGATAAATTACTAATATGCTATTTAACCAAGTCTCTTGGACTCTTTGAAAGCATTCACAGGTCTCAGTTTTTCAAGTTAAGCTTTTCAAGTTAACAGCTTCCCGCCACCGCCACCGCCACCCCGCCACCCCCCCCCCCCT
>JANIJG010017473.1:239511-279468 GCA_024611175.1 Megaceryle torquata | reverse complement strand
TTAACGTCAATTTTTTAAACATACCACTTGCCCCCCCCCCCCCCCCCCCCAGGTTGTAACCATATTATTCTCTGAACACATTTATATGTAGGCTGAAAGCAATATAGTTCATAGTAGCAACACGTAGCATGCTATTGCTGAAGGCAAAATCTCCAGCAAGATTAACAAATGCTTCACTAGATCCTGTTTTACCACTTCTGTTTACCTTTGGTTGTATTTTTCATGCTTACTTGATTAACAGTCTCTGTATATATGCATCAGTCCCTTCAGTTCAAGACTTAGCTGTCCATGGATAAGTAGGTTCCACGTGGTTGAGGGATACCCAGCAGCTGCCCTATTTACCTTGCTTGATTTCAGTCTCTTCACAGTGTTGTTACAGTTTTACAAGCATACTGAAATAGCAGACACTTCCTGCCTCACTGCAATTACATATTTTTTAACATCTTGAGTGTCACATGAACAGTCCATGAAAACCTGGCTCAAGCAGCTGGCAAAACTAAGCTCTATGGGTTTGGTCTGGCAGCTCAGAAGAGACTTCCTCACAAATCCTTCTTCCATTTACTGTGAATTTGTGACAGTGTAGTTCTCCTGATTGCAGAGGAATCCCTTGCATTTGTAAAAATGTAACTCATACCAAATATTGTCCTTTGGGACTTAAACACAGATGAATACTGGCTGTGTTTGCTAGTTTCAAATCCTTTAACACACTGTGCTCCATGGTCCAATACTGTGCTACAATCACACTGCCATCCAAAATTACAAAAAGAAAAAATTATATGCTTTGATCTTTTTAAAAAATATGTATTATTTGCAGAATATATGTGAGTATAATAAGAGAGAAGGGAAATACAAACACAACCATCAGGAAAACTGTAAGTGACAGTAGCTTGTGATAGGGGTGAACTGGATGAAGGCAAAATATTAAAGAAAAATACTTTTGACTTACCATTCACCCTTAAACAATTGCAATATATTGATGGTAGATAGGAAATGTGAGATACTAAGATTTCTACAAGATAATACATCAACTCTCTACCCAATGGCTGTTCTGTAATTAGTGCGCCTCAGGCACTGACCCTCTTTAAAAACAAAACAAAACTTATTTTCCTCCCTTCATTTCTTCAGGGCAGGAAGCCTGTCAATGTTTGTAAACTGCTATGTAAATGCATAGCCCTACACAAATTTTGTTAACAATTAAGTAGTTCTATTTCTATGCACAAAATCCAGATATTAAGAGCAACCCTTTTCTAGTCAGACTCAATGCAGAAACACATATCCCAATATGACATAATAAAGCAAAACCCCACAACAGCAGCTTTATTATGTGACACAACCTTGCAGCTTCATGAACACAAGAGTGTTTTCAAAACTGGCCTTTTGAGCAACTGTTCCTGAAGCAATCACCAGTGCAACGCACTTGGTGACCACAGCCAATTTGTATATGACTGGCTCAGTCTGTCAGCAGAGTACGTGTGCCACGTGTGCCACCGTGCCAAATAACATCCTACCTGTAATTCGGAGATGAACAGATCACCTTCCCCTTTGTCACTTTTGTTACATGAGAACATCTCTTTCTTTTGTCTTATATGAATGTATAAGGCAATACTGAGTATCTTTTTGTGATAAACAGAACTTACTGCATAGTAACAACCGAACTGAAGATAATATTCTGGGTAAGAGCAGGAAATACGCTGGCTCCAGTGAATTGTTAGAAGTGTTTGACTTGCAAGTAGTCTTTATTGTGCAACTCAAAATGAGATTTTTATACAAGCCTTGTGCTTATAATGCTGTTGTAATTGAGGTCTGAGAAGGAGTGCAACCGTAGCAGTACGGTGTGGGCAGAGAGAGTTTAAAGTAGTATTCTAGAGCCACTCTAGAGCATCCTAGTGAAGTTCTCTTCCTCATGTAAGTCATTGACCAGTGACAGATCTTGTCTACAAATAATGCTTTCTTTTATTTTTTTTTTTTTTTACTGAAATTTTCGAATGGACCATATGTTTACAGGAACTTTTTATAAGGATTTCTATTTTTCTGTGTACTTTAAGGTTTGGTCAGATATGGAAAATTCAGCAGCATGACAGAATACTGAAAAATGCAAAGGTCTAACAAGGGTGCCGGTCATGTTTCTAGCTAATGTACTGAATTTTGGCTCAAAGTTGAAATCAAGATTTCCATCGTGCATATTTCTTTCATAAAATCTGTGATTTCAGATCTGTTGGTTAGGTGCCCATTTTGCAAGAATTTTAATACATAACTATATTTGTTTCTTTTGTTTGGGGAGGGCATTGGGCCTGGAGACTTTATTCCAAATGGAAAATATGAAATATGCCATTGGTAGTGTATGCATCAAGATTTAAGGTCACCTGAAGGATTAAATCAAAGATTAATTTCCCAACTTCGGAGTGAGAAATATTGTATAATAAGCAATCTTTGATATTAAAAATAAATAAAATCTATCATTACATTTATCTATAGCTTTTACAAATCTACCATTAAAGCTTTTACAAAAATCAAAGAAGTTTTATATTTAAAAGATAAACAGCAAAACCTAATACCCAATTTCACATTACACGTAATAATGATCCAGAAAATACACTGATTTAGCCTTACTATATCAGAGTACCACATGCATATGATCTCTTAAGTGTATGCAGATTCAATGATGACTTCTCAGGGTACTCCTGCACACTCTCTAGGACTTAAGGACAGGATAAATTAAGTTATATAAACACTTTAAGTTGGCTACTAATCCACATCTTTTTCCTGTACAAATGCTTCTTCCCATCCAGACTGGAAGGTAAAATGTTTTATTTTCAACTTTTACCAATGTACAAAATTGCATTCACAGTAGCCCTTAAGAACATCACTATGTATTATGCTAGTTTAAAGCCAGAACTGTCAGAAGCCAAGCTTCTGGAAGACAGTTTTAAATAGGCTTGATGACATGGTATCATTTGAGTGATCACTTCTCTCTAGAAAAACACATTTATTCTTTTTTATTCATTATGTTTATTCTTGCCATTATAAACATTGCTATTTGACCTGTTCCAAATTGGCAGTTGTGGGGAACTGAGTGTAAGCAGGTTCTCACTTCACTGAGGAAAACTAGCTGCCAACAGCCATTGTGGATTTAGATTACAGTATGATCTTCAACAAGAGTACCAGTGTTATTGATCCGCCTGAAAAACATTGACTGAGACGTTTTAACAACACTTTCGACTTAACTCATCTCTTTTGTCATAGAAGTCTACTGAGAGTATATTATAAGGCCATTTGACCTATCTATGATATTTAGAGATATTAAATATTCCACCATATTGGACAAATCATGAAATTTAGAATGCTTACTATCCCAGTGCTGCTCTGCTTCAGACCATGTACTTCACAGCACTTCTTAGATTATAATACTAACCTTTAAATTAATCAATTAAACTAATTACATACTGCATTTTCATTCTTATCATTCATTATCTTATATACCTGTCACATCTTTTCTTAAATCAATACATGTATCATGATCTTTTATAACTTCTTGTCGAAGAAGATTCTCATCATAAATGATCTGAGAGTTAATGAAAGCTGGGAAGTAATTATTAAAAGAGACCAATTTTTTTTTAATATAATACATAATTAACACATGGAACTCATCGCTTCCAGGCATCATTTAATGAAGACGTTTATGAGGTAGGAGGCTTTTAAGCTTTGTGTGGGTAATAAGAAACTTCACGTATAATCCAGAAGGCATATTCTGCTCTAAGCTAAAGATGAGGGATATCATTTAAAAGTAGAATAAAAAACAGAGTGGACACTTCAGGTTGATAATCCACTAAACCATGAATATGCTACTGTATCATCAGAAGGCACAAACGGATGCACTTATGGAATCTATCATTGTATTAAAAACACTTCTACGTTAGGTAGGCATACTCTAAAAAGCAGATTATTATAGGCTTCATGGTGTCAAGACCTAGAAACACCACTGATAAACCTCAAGGTACAGTACCTTATAAAGCATTAGAAGAGCTCAAACAGATGAGATCAAAGAACCCTCAATGGCAATTACCTCTCTGTCACTATATGGATGCTTTACTTGCATGTAAATGCTCCCATCAGCCATCATGTTCAAGCTAATAGGTTTCAGGACTTTCTGAGGTTTTTACCCATCTGGCAAACCTGAATAAACTTTCCCTGCAGGAAACATTCAAACCTCTCCTGGAATCTATGTATACTTTAAAGTATTCATAGCATAATAGTAAACAAAACTGCTTTTTAAGAGAAAGATCCTTTTTTAATATACAGATATCTCCATTTAAGGACACTGCATATTAAAACTTCATTGTAAGGGCTGTATCTCAGTCAGAATATGCAGTTACATAGTATTTTCCACTTCTCCAGGCATATATGCTGCTCTAAACTTTTGGCCTCAACTGTAAGATCATGTTCCCCCAAAATTCTTTTCTTTACTCCTGTGCATTTATGGTCTGAAATGGACATATTGAATTGATGCAAATAGATGCAAACATAATTTTAGAAATGTCAGATACTATGTTTTAACACGGGCATTAGGCTATTATCCTAAAAGAAACAGATCAGGCCAAAGAGCTGCCAATGCTGCACAGGCATAGCTTATTGAAAGACAACCTAATAATAAAAACAAAACTAAATTTTTGTCTACAACAGGAGAGCAACTATTTTCCCCTAGCAGGAAAGACATTTTTTTTTTAAACGTAATTAAGAAGGTTCCGATACCACGTGAAGCCTTGTTTTGTAAAGATTCTAGATGAAAAATAATGTGAGAATAAATGCACTCTGGAATCAAGAATTAAGTTCAGATCACAGTTGAGTCGGTGAGAACTGCAGGTAAGGAGAATGTACACAGGTATGGGTACGGCACATAAATCTGTATCTGCCAAATACAAAGTAATAAGGGGAAGAAAAACCTTGCCCACTGTTTGTAAGCGTAGCTGTTTTCCAAATTTGCTATTTCAGCTTGAAATAGACAATTTCTAAACCACAAACTTAAATGCATTTAACATAGATTTTCAGTCTTGGGAATTCCAACTTGAAGAAAAAATTCCCCTGAATTATACCATTTTTAAAGAAAAGGAAAACTTTTTCTCTACAATCTGAAGAAATTCTTATGTTAAGGACAAGAAAAATGTGTAGATTACCAGATAGGAATGTACAGTGAGACTCAGTATCTAATTATCTATCTAGAAATTATAACAAATGTTAATGTGCAGATACATAATGGTATTTGATTACTTCAGGTACGTGAACTGCATTCAAGATAAAAAGCATTTTTTTTCTGGTTATTTACGCTACTATTTCAACAACTGCTTTCAAGATAAAATGATACTAAAACATGTCTTAGACTTATACATATAACTAATAACCCAATGTTCCAATTAGGCTATGTATATATATTTAGTACTGTATCTATTCAATTTTACCATAAGTATCTGCCCTATTTTATCAACACTGGAAACTACTATTAAAAAAATAAAAAAATCTATTCTGAGGTTAGAAGAATTTTGGGTAAACTTAAGATATTTTTCTAATACTAAGGGCTTAGAAAAATTGACCCTTGAACAATTTTGAAACAGATAATGGAAACTATGTGAAAACTATCTGCTTTCAGAAAAGATGTTTAGTTGTCAGCAAAGAGAAAATACTTTTTGCAACTGATTTTCCTTACAGCAGTTACACCTTTTACGGAATTAAGCTGGCCCAGAAATGGAAGAATTTCAAGCAACTTGAGAAAAAACAACACAAAAATCAATACTGCACTGCAAACACAGAAATGCTCTGAACTTTGGAGAGTGCCCTAATCATCATCATCAGCCACAGCTTTTTTCCTCCCTTTGAAGATGCAAATATGCAAAATGCAACAACTTCAACATGAAGGGTTGTTGATATTCTCTTTTAAAGCTTAACCAGTTAGACTAATATTTGAAATCTGAGCTTGTGTCTCCCCAATCCTAATTTAGTGCTCTTATTTTGGATATTAGGAGGAAGCACCGTCATCATGCATTTACAGTTGCACATCTAGCTCATTATTTCCTTCTCTCTTTTTTCAAATAATTAAAAGGGGTACAGGATCCCAGTTTATCAAATGTAAAGCTGTTCATGATACAAAAGACAAATAGAGGGAGAGGTTCATTTTATTTGGAAATGGGAAGGTAGAGTTAGAATATATATTTGGTTTAGTTTTTTTAACTTCCAGTTTGGTTACTAAATAAAAACTACAAAAATTTGCATAGCACCAGGATAGGTTCTCGCTTACAAAATAAGAAGCTATAAATATCAGTAACCAGCAGCTGTAATAAAAATAAAACAAAAATTGGACTTGAAGTCATAGCTATTGATCTCCACTTAGAGACCTCGGCAGAGTTCTAAGACTGCAGGAATTCCACTAGTTTCTATGGATGTGGAAGGAAGAGAACAGAGAAGACAGTAATAGGCAAAGTATTTTGTGATACGCAGATGGTAAGAAGCTAATTTCCATCTGACTTTTTTTCTCCGGTGGGTAATTACGCTTTCCCTAGCAGAAGCTTTATGTTTGCATTGAAAGCAATAGCCAGTTCTCTGAAAGTAACATACTTTCTATATTGGAATGGGGGGAAGGTGTTTTTGCAAAATTATTTTTTATCTTTTTCTTTGGTTAGAATTTTTGCACGGTAATTTCACTTCAAGTGGCTACTGTAATTACAGGTTAAATTTGGCACCTACACTCCACTAATCTAATATTTTGCTAACCCGTTTAAGCTATAAGAGGACTGAAAATTAGTTTTAGGCTTCTGTAATGTAATTATTACCTTTTATTAAAAAAAAAAAGTGTACCCAATTAGTAAATAATGAAAACTAATTTGCTTTTGGTAGTTGGCAAAAAAAAAAAAAAGGGCAATTTCTATCTTACAAATTTTTTAAATTACCTGCTGTACACAACCAATTTTTCTTCTCCATACTAAGTTTTGTAAAGACTTTTCCACAAATAAACAACAAAATTCTATAATTACAAATTAGAATCGCTGATTACATGTATTTACAGTAATTATGTCATTAGCAATAATTATATTAATTATACAAACAATAGACTGCATTGAGTAGCAAAGAAAAACAAGAACATTTTCACATAGAAAAACATGCTTTGAGCTAGGAAAAAAGGATTTTATCATTACCACTGAAGCACAGAGCAACACCACTGTAGTATGTGCTGGTTTGTTCAAGCACTGAAAACTCTTAAAATCCTGGTAACAAACATGATGAAATATTTTGGGATCTATATATTCCAAATAACATACGCTGAGCTAAGGAACACACAATAGATGCACAATACATTAGGAATAACGATTTGTTTTTCAAAAGCACCTAACTCTTATTTTCAAGAGCCTGACCCTATGGCTGCACAACTAGCTTAAGCTGATCGTATTATGGGCTGCCACTAAAAGGTGTGACCTTGCATTTGGCACTGCTACCACTGCTGCGCACTCCCACCCTTTCTCTTGTGCTGCCCCTGGTGCTGGTGTGACAACTGGTCTCTAATATTCATGGTGCCAACCATTTTTATTTGGCCTTGCTAGTTTTCTGCAAAGCTGCTCCAGATTATCCTACAGCTGTGGGAGCACTGGAACTGATGCTTGAAAGAATGGAACCATCCTTTTGAAAGGCAGCACTATCTTAGATCAAATTAAGCTGATAGTGAAACTGCAAATTTAGGTGCTTAAATTATATGAATATATCAAGGAAGACAAAGGCACTCCAGAGATGCCTTACTGCACATCCATTGCACACAAACCCTACTGCAAGTAGGGTAAAAGGAGGTCACTGGAAGCAAGCTAGAGGCATACATTTTCTAAAGAACATGAAAAACCCTGTCTTCTTCATGACTTCCACTGTGACCAAAGAATGGTCACAGTTAGTACCTACATATAGAAGTATTATTAGTCTGACCTTGTAAGGGAGAAACTGGTTACATTTGCAGTGGAAAATATGTCCCCATTGAGGCAACAAACCGCAGATTGCAGCCAACTTCTGTAGAGTGGCCCTGGGTTCCTCTGAGGTTCCCATCATGGCATCCCATTCCATCATGTGGGGGATTATTTATTTATTTACTTATTTAATGAGTTTTGATAGGATGTGCAGACTGTGCTGCAGCCCACCTGAATATAGATATCTATAGCCTGAAATGACGGGTATGCTTCATGCATCTGGGGGTATAGCTTCAAAGCATGTGAGCTTCCTGAGAGCTTGCCACGGTGGTATCCAAGGGAACAGATACCAAACCTGGGTCAGTCTCTTCCACACTGCTCAAAGGACAAAGTCCCTGCAGCAAGTAATTCTCAGAAGCACACCTGTGCTTGAAAGAAGTCAGAGAACTAATTAGTTTAAACCAAAAGAGAGATCATCAGTGAATTAATATTTATGCAACACAGACTATCAAGGGACCGGGAAATAGGACTGAATGAGGAGATAAATTACTTGACGGCGTAGATGTTCCTATTGCCTTTATCAGAGTTGTAGTGACTAGCTTTGGTGCCTGGGCACATTTCTCTATTACAGCTTTGATGTTCAGAAACATTGGCCAAGTTGAATTGCACATCTACTTTTAGTTGAAAAATGAATTGCAAATCCAGACTTCTTGTTAGGTAAAGAACTACAGGAAACACCGTGCCCAGAGTGCTGAGGGTGAGGTAACCTTGGGTAAGTCAATACAGGCAGCTGCTCTGCAGGTTTCAATAAATCTGTGACATTGATATTTTCTGTCAGACAGACACAGAAGTATTCAGGTCAAAAATTCCCAAGTTAGCTATGTTAGACTCCTCTCAGGTCAAGAATACATGTAGTTTTGTCAGTGTGACACTAAGCTCAAGCTCTTAGTTTCAAAGGTGTGATGCTAATACCGCTCTGAAGTCTCTGAGTTACAGCACGTGGACCTACGGTCAGTTCTCAGCTAGTCTAGGGATCACTGACCTACTATTCATTGTTGTTTCCCAAGAAAGTGTGCCAGGGATGCCAAGGAAGAAATCATGAGTTCTGGAACTCATTTAGGTCAAGGAAGTAGAAGAGTATATGTGTCAAATGTGTGAGGCTCTCCAGGGCAAACTGGTCAGCAGCTGAGAAGCAATATAGATGGGAGCAGTCAATCACATACAGAAAAGCATCTTCTCTGTTAATTAAGAATTTCGTACAAATTAGCCGAACATTAATTGGTTGTTCTGACATCTGAGCTGCTATCTAAGTAAAACTGTGGCTTAACATAAATTTAACACTGTTCTTGAGCACAGGCCCACACACTCTCAGAGTATCACCATGTGGTCCACCTCAACTCACCTGCTTTTAATTTTTCTGCCAAATGACCCACTCAACCCCCCAAAACATAATATTATAATTATTAAACATAATAATACTTATGATGTTAATCTTAGAATTAGAAGGACAGCACAAACAGATTGTTTTAGTAACTAGAATACCTTGAAATCAAGACTGAAACATAGGGAAGGTTGTTTAGTTCAGTAAAAGGCCAGAGCTTCTGGGGTCTACTAGGATACATCTTATTATCTGCTCTAACCCTTATTCCTCAAAAGCACAATGAGATGTTTAGAAATTTAGCTAGAGCAGTCTGACTTAAACACTTCAATTATGCTGTTCTCATGCTACCTTTGTATTTAATGAATGACGGCACTGGTGAAGGTTTAATGAGCTGTGAATGACTATACAAAACGTACAGGATCACAAAACCTGCTTCTGGTTAATTTCCATGAACAGTTACACCTAAGTGCCAGAATCTATGTCATGATCCACTGATAATATATAGTCTGTATGTTCCTTCTTAAAATTGGTTGGAATATAATTATTTTCAAGTCTCCAAGCTAAACCTGTCCATTCTGGTTTCCCTTTATTTGAATCATTCATTGATATACAAAAAAGCCTGCCTATGAACATCAACTCCCTAGAGGTTTTAACAGTTAAAATATTTGGTATGTTCATACTTTCCATCTAACCCGAGCTTTTTTTTAAGTGAGAGTGCTCTGCATTTCTGATTACATCTCAGTCATGCTCTGCTTGTGGATTTGCAGGCTGCCAGTATTCCCGGCTAGAATACCTGTAGGCACGTAGCACTGCTCACACACCTGAGAGAGGCTCTTGAAGAGTGAACCGATGCATTACTTTACCTTGCACATACATTTGATGTGCTTTCTCCAGCTACCCGGACTGACAGAAAAGCTCTTTGCTCACTGTAACTTAGAACATGCTATTTCCTGAATGCAGTGTATTTTTTTCCAAAGACCACTGGTATTCTTGCAAAGTGTCCATATCAGATATAACACTGCTTACACCTTAGGAGACTTAAAAATTTTATCTCAGAGGGACACAGATTAACATAGTAATCCTTTAAGCCAAGTCAGATAGTGTTATCTCATTATTTGTAGTTATTCCCTAAAAAAGAACTCTTCATATTCTATATACTAATCTGCACTTCTATCTCTACCTATAAGCAGTGGCCATTTGATTTAAGAAATTCCTATTATTAAGAAATCCTCTATTTGCATCTCTTTGAGCATCTCAGCTCAGGAAATGTCTTGACATCATCTATTCATTAATTACATAGATAACCAAAAGCTACCTCCCATACTAACAAGGGAAAACTGTAGGAAACAAGGAAAACAGAATCAGAATTTAATTAATTAGAATGTTAATTTTTTTTTTTTTTTCCTCATGTTGACACCTTCAATTCAGAATATAAAATTTGCTTTAAATGTACACAAAAATCCACCAGGAAAAATAATCCCCTTTTAGACCTTTACATTTATATATACATAAGTGCTATTACTATTAAAGGATCTATTTCTGCAGTCTATGGAATGCTCAAAAATAAATTCAGAGAACAACTCAACTGCAGTAACATGGCTAATGCTCTAATGCTGATACAGAAGAGACATAAAGGCTGAGAAATAAAACATTTATCGCCAACTTCAAAATATTTAAGAAAAAACAACAACAACAATCAAAAAACCACATTCTGTAAAAGACCTAAATGCCTCCTTTATCCAGTTCTGTTTACAGAATTGTTGAAACCAACTATAGAAATATAAAATAATTGCCTGGAGATGCCATGCAGTGAATCTTGCCCTTGATGTTACAAACATCAGATTCATAAACAAACTTTTTACCAGATTTGTTCCTACAGGCTCTACAACACACCTGCTTAACATCTACTTCTGAAATAACATGATCAAAAAATTCCCTAGAAAAAACAAGAGTAAGAGATTAAAATTTCATTGTTCAATAAAGGAAAGACATACAGAGGAAGGAATTCTCTACAGCCTGGGCTGACGGGGATATGGAGAAGTCAAGGTGGGGTTCTATTCAATTTCCAAAAGATGAGTCCAAGTAAAGACAAACATTTTTCTTCTTCTATGTCAGTTCTACACGTCAATTGCTTCATATGGGACAGAGGCAAAACCCAGGAGAAAATACAGTGCACGTATAATTCACCTTCTGAACGTCCCAGTTTTGTACTCAGTGACCCAGTTTGTCCAAACCACACATGCCTACACTTTCAATTTTTCCTCTCTGTACTTGAAGCATAAGAATTATTGATTGGAAATATTCAGTGTCAAATGTCCAGCTGGGTTTGTCCATGAGCTGTTACAAAATTCTGCATCTACACTGGGATTAGCTCCAGCTTTAATTATGCTGTGTAGGGAGTTTGTTTTAATGTCAAAGCCACATGTTCTCTGGCATCTCTTGCAAATTGAGCATGCAGATCAGTGGGCAAAGCCCAATTAAAATACCACCACAACTCAGCAGTAACAAGAGTATGGTGACCTTCCATGGTGTTAACAAGTACGTAATATTTTGCCAGTGCTGGTACACTTGTTCCCAAAGAAGGATTTCATTATCTTGATAGTTTGAAAAATGACAACCACCCTGCTTTATATGATGCTATTCTGAAGCTTTTCAAAAGAATAAATAAGCAAACCAACTTCAAAATCACTAAGATTTTTTCTCCATCTAAAGGGTGGAAAATGAACATACCTGGAAAACAGAAAAAAAAAAAAAGTTTCATTGTAGGTTTGTTCCCTTTTGAGGGGAACATCCATCTTTCAGAATGTCAGCAATTCAGGTAATGAGTTCCCTATACAAGAGGGAATACCAGTCCAGAATTACCTAACCAGTATAACCAGCAGGACATAGTAAGGAAAGGGATGTTTCTTTCTACCTGAGCTACTGGTTTAACATTATCTAAAGCCTCTTGTTTCAATTTCTAATTCTCATCTGGAGCTAGGTGCCTGAAGTGACATTGGTCACACAGTCACCCTTCCAAAAGCAACAGCCTCTTTATCTCACTGCTGGATCATTCTTTGTTTAACAGAACTACTCTTCTTTGTTTAATTCAGAAGATATAATTTGATTATTTAATGAACACATGGAATAGTTGATAAATAAGCATATCAGTTCCTTTGAAAAGGTCTTAAATCGCTGTTTCACTTCCCCTGAAACATTACAAATAATGACAATGTAATTGAATACCAAATTCTGCAATAGACTTCCATTAATTAACAATCCCATGTAACAATCATTCCAATTCCCAAAGGTCCTGAAGATCAATGTTATAGAATTTTCCTCAGTCAAGCATTAGTTATTCATTCAGTAATTTTTTATTATTTTTTGCCGCAGTGTGATGATTTGTCAAATGCAAAGCATTTTCCAGTGCTTTACCTTTGGAGCAGGGTGTTAAAAAGTGAGAGAGAATTATTCTTAAGGCCAATTATTAACAGAGAGCCACAAGACTGATGAAATGATGCAGAATTTTCTATTTCAGACATACATAATCAGGAGTAAACTGCCTCTCCCGTATGTCAGATAAGTGTCTTATCTAGTCTCTACATTGTTTCATTTCCCTCCTCTCTTATCCCTAAAAAAAATTCCAAACAAACCCCTCCAGCACAAACTTATGCTTCCATAAAGACCAATATTTGAAGAATATTTCATGTGCTTGAACTGGTACTGTTTGGGAGATGGACTTTATGCTCATTTTCCACAGGCATAAAGCTTGTGAATGCTTCACTTCAGTTTTAGTCAAAAGGAATTACAGCATAATAACTACAGTTGTAAGACCTTTCAGAGTTCATCAGTAATTCTCTCTTTGATGCTATATGAATATATGGGGAAGTTTAATCAATAACTAATGTTAATCATGTTCGGTCTTAATCAATAACAGAACTACTACACTTTTCAAAGCCCAGAGACAGTTCTGTTAGGTACAAAATCAAATTTAATTACAGCGTTGCATGCAGAAGAGAGTTGTTAATGCCATCATAGTTAGTTTGTTTAATACTGTGATCGCCAAACACCTCTCTACCTTTTGTAGACTATTTGAATATTAAATCCATTACACATGCCGCAAGAGAAAGCTGAACTGTTCAGGTATAGTACACATACGTGAGCCTACACAGACACAGAAATTCTCTTTGCCTTCCAAGCTCACTGAAAAATTTGCTCAGAAGTAAGTAGATAGTACCCAGAAAACCAAAAATTACTGAAGATGGAAACTGACAATGGAAGATGCATCAGAATCACTCACCTGTGTCCTGTCAAAAGCTTCTTTTATACGTATGCTATGACTTTCTCTTAGCCTCCTAGGATCATTAGGTCACGTCGTGGAGAATGGCAATTCCATTCACTGCAAATTACCAGGAAAAAAAAAAGTAAGTTTCTTCTTTAACTTGGGGATCAAAAAAGTTAAGTGATACCCATTACTCCACCTGATCTCTTGAGGTATGTCAAACTGAGCCTTTCTATTTCCCTTCTCACTTGAAAGAAGAGGTCAAAGCCTAAAAGTCAAATATTTAACAACTCTCCAAACAGTGTATTCAGTGCCAGAGGACCTGACTCAGGGAAGAGGGGTAAACGTTATGTGAACTGTGCTCTTTTGAGACTGTTCTCTTCCCATTCCAGTTCTGATAGTAGGTGTCTATTTTCACACATTATAAATTAGGTAAATGTTAACCCATTCACACTGACAGCTGCCTATAATGATACATTTCACACCCTGTAAAAAGAAAAGAAGGAAAAAACCTGTTTGTTTTACCAGTATTTCTCATTTGTGCTAGCAAATGTCACTGGTCAAAGGACTGTTAGATATCACGTTTTTGGCAAGAAGAAAAACAGTGATGTGCTCTGATTTTAACTTGATTAGAGTCTAAGATTTGCTTCTGAAAACTAGAAGTTTTAAATTTCTAAAAATAGAAATTGTCACCCGCATTGAGTCTATCTACTACAAGAATTAATACTGCAACACATTCCAATATTTTCAGTATCATTCATTTGGATAGCTGCCTTGAGCTCGTATCTAGACAATTAGGCAAGTACATAAGGATTTGTGAGCTCAAGACCTGAAAATTCAACTATTCTCCAGCAGTCAGATTTGACTGAACTCCAACACTAAAAAAATCCTGTAGCAATAAATAAACAACCAAAGGACGAAAGCACAAAACAGAAATTCATGAGCAAGTGTGTCACCACATACAATAAAAAATACACCATTGATTAGATGCCTGAATGTTTGTTATTGCTCTTTTGGCTTTTTTTTTTTTTTAAAGTATGCACAGAAAGAAATTTGCTTTGCATTTATTTTTCTGTCCTTAAGCATTCCTGATTGCTCTAAGACTTGGTTTTGTTAAAGTGCAGTCTTGCATCACTATGTATTTCATTGACCATTTACTGTAATGCTGAAGGACTGATCAATTGGCAGTTAAACTCCTCATTAAGAAAAAAGTACAAGTTTCTCTAAACTCAGCTACTCCATTTTTCTCCCAATCATTTCCTTGGTCTATTAACAGGCAGCTTTTGTCCCACTGCTCAAAAGTGGAAAGATAGATTTGTCTTATTCTGTGTAGAGTAAAGCACTTAGGCAGGTTTAAAGTGAAAGTACTTTTTGAGAAGCTTCTTTAGAGTAAAAATGACAGTAATAACATACATCTTAAATGCTAAATTTCCATGTTAAAGCATCAATTCAATAATCTATGATCTGTGAAAAAGCAGAGTTACTTTACTGTGATTTTATTTGTTACAATGAACTGACTGCTATTCCCAGAAGCAAATACGTGTGTTATAAAATTTAAATTTAAAACTCTGACACTAATGGAAACTTCAATACACAGACAGAAATCTACTTAGTCAGCAGCCACAAATAAGGACCACCATTTTCTTTCAATAACCTTTGCAACTTGTCTTGTAAGTCAAAGGGCTTATTAAAGAAACCAAAAGCAAATGCTCACAAAGATGCAGCCCCTGAAATTTTCAACACTCTACTCCAGCATTGCAAGGTGGAGTCTGTGCACAAGAACCTGTCTGTGTCACCTCAGATGATCCCAAGTTATATACATCATATGAACCTCTCCTTGACAAGGTTTGCAGGCAAATATATATATATATATCTCTGTAATTAAGTCACATGAGCAGGTCTTCAGAACCGAGATATTAGTGACTCATTTTCATGAGTTAGTGCTCATCTGCATAAAAATCATAAAACTTATAGTTACATTGAGCACTATCCTATTTATTACATCACTGTATATTCCCTTTTTCCAGATAGATGGGTCTGCATCACTTCAGCTTCAAGCTGGAAGACCAGATGGCAAAAAGATAAATGGTACCTGTTTACTAAAGCTCAGAAGCAATTCTTCTATCTTATAACATTGTTACCAGTCAAAACTTGTTAAAGCCATCATTAAAACTTATGTGTCTCCATTCAAAAGCCACTGAAAGAACAGAACTATCACCTCAAACACCTGCACATGAAAACGTATCATTAAAAATCCCCACATGCTACAGTAATGCTGACAAGCTGATCTCTACAGGGGACTGAAGCAGTGGAGATACAAATGAGGAAGGATGGATGAAGAGCATGAAAAACTTTGAGAGGAAACCTGCAGGATGCTTGAAAAGCGCAGAGAAACGAGGGGACCATGAGAAACTAGATGTTCAGCAACATCCTGACCAGAAACAGCCCAGAAGAACAGACAAAGGCACCATTCCTGTTCAGTTCTTCCTGCCTGTGAAGAATCACAGAAACTTTATCCCCCATTTCTCCTCCATACAGAAACTGAACAATAGACTGAAAACTGGTGAACCAGTGGGGCTAAGAAAACAAGGCAATAGCATATCTCAACTCCCACTAGCTAGGACTGCATTGTTTGCCAAACAGCATTTTAGAAATAGGGTAGAGCACTCTATTACTGTTATTTTTTCATACTATTCCAGTGCAGATGATAGAAGTGCAACCTTCTGTAGTTTTAAACAGTTCAGACCCGTAATCTTTAATGTAAAATACCTCTTGTGTGGGTCTTGTAGTCAGATTAAAGCTGTGATTCTCATGATCCACTTTTTTCAGTAGACAGTCATCTATATGGTTTCTTTTTCATTTGGTTAAATATACTGGTGAGCTCTGACAGTTTGAATCTCACCAGCAAAAGAAAAATATAAATGTGACAGCTCTGGACCTGAAAAGGAGAACAGTTTGGGTTGCGTGACATTTGGGAAGGGGATTTTATATTTTGGAGGAAGAAAACAAATCATAATCACGAAGAAAAATCAGAAGCTGGTTTTGGCAGCACTTAGAAATTTTGTGCATTTGTAGTTTTTCACAGAAAGTATCCATGACATGCAGAGGAAATAGCAGTTTACCACAGAAAATCCAATACTTCACATGGCTGTTACCAATACATATAAAGACTGTAGAGAGGGGGACCATTTGCTTCCTCCTTTGGTTTGAAACCTGTGGTATAGTTATAACACATAACAAACCTTGTAAACTTGTAACCTTTAAAAGGAGAGTTCTTTAATCTGCATTTTCATATATTGAAAATAACTTTAATCCTATCACCATTTTTCATTTTTGGTTTGATTTAAGTTTGTCTGGCAAAATTTCATAAAAATCTCTTTAGGAGCATTACTGATGATCTGCTTCAATTTATATTAGCATATGTTGCCATTTAATGGTAATGATGAAGACAAAATACCAAAGTTTAGAAATATAAGGCGGGATATGATAATGAACTCCAGTACCTCAGTTATGACCACGGACAAAAATAAAGATCATATTGAGAACAAAAATCTGAATTAACACACTCAATATCATAGGAGCTAAAAAAATAGTATTTATGTTTGATTCAGAGATAAAAATATGGCTTAGACAGTGACTATGGAGCCACCTGTCATGATACACCAAGTGTGGTGACTGGGAAAGCAACTGGACTCTCAGTTCACAAGTACATCTCATGTACACTGCCTAAACCAGAGGACAGCACTGCAAATGAATCAGCTGTGCTGTACCTATCGTAGTCAAAGACCTAGCCTTCTGATACAGAACTTTTTAAGTGACTGAAGCAAATCCCTATGCTGTTCAGCTTTTTTGAGCTGTATTACTTCAGCTAATTTCTCATTAAAAATAAATGGCCAGTCTCGGGCCTTTAGGCACTCTTATTTCAACACTCTAGGTAGCACAACTAAAGTAAAGCACGCAAATGGCTGAGAAAAACACTGACCATCTGGAAAGACATTAAGTTTTGTGAATCCAGACAGTCCTTCATGATAGTAGCATGAACAGATATTTGCCTTTACAGATTTTTCCTCTTCCCCCATTTTGGAAATAAACTCCTTGTTTTAACCAGAAAACTCCAGTTTGTCTCCCCACAATTCACTATGATTCCCAGTCCCAGGAACCTAAATAACACTCCATGACATAGTAATAAAAATAAAACAACCACTGTAATCCTTACTGAGATCCAAAACCATAACCTCATAGTCACTAGAATAGAGGCAGAGTCAGGCACAAATAGAACTGAGTAATTCTGTTCTAAAACCTTATGAAAAAAACAAGTTTTCAAAAAGGCTATACAGTTTTTCAGATTCAACTCTGTCTTAAAATGGAAATAAAATGCACACATAGATTAGTCACCCCTCTTTCTATATATATGTGTAGCTAGATATATATGTAAAAACCTTTAGTTCATATAAAGTTATAGCGTGAAACAAATAAAGGTGAAGAGGTGGATTTTACTAAATCAGCTTAAATGTTAGGCCTAAAAGCTATCACTGCCCCTTTAAGCCTAAGTCATTCTCATAATAGTCAACTGCCTCCCCACTGAACTATAAAGAACAGATTTAGTGGGTACATTATTACCACACTACTCTGTTCATACACCTTTGCAGCAGAAAGCTAATTGAAATGCTGGACTAAGCAAAATCAATTCAGTTGTAGTCAGCAGAGATGCATCAGCCTACCTGTGATCACAACACTATTTACAAATAAGAACTGCCAATGTTGTATAAATAGCGAGGAACATTGCCTGAAAGTTTTTTTCCTTTACGTATACATGATTCTGGAATTAAGTCCAAAAGAAATGATTTTATTACCCAACTGAAAACAATGGCTTTAAAGGTCTATTAACGTCCTTGAAAGGTAATTCTGACAGCAATTGTGTTTCAGTCATTATGCACATTGCTTCCTAACACTTTTCAACACAGAAAGAAATAACTTGACAGAGATATTAAAGAGGCTTAAAAATGAAGTTTGTAAGTGTGAAGCAAGTATGTCAGATATCATAAACTAAGAACTGGAATTACTCTGTTGAATGCAGTTAAGATAAATAAAGGTCAATGGGTATATGAATAAATTGAAATGAAATTAAAGTTCCTTGGACAGTGGTGTTCCAGAGCAGCATTCCAACATTCTGAAGCAGCAGCATCAACATAAAGATCCTTACTGCTTTTGAAATGTAGCTTGATCAATTTATTTTACAATCCCTTTCCTATGCCTGACTAAACTAGCAGGAAACTGGATTCAGTCATGCAGCTTGTTCCTTACAGTACTTTTCCCTGCTAAAAGATATAAATAATACCTTAAATGCTTGTATTGTTTAATTTTAAAAATCAGTGGAGTGAATTTTCTAGCTAGCTGGAGCTATTATTGCGGGTATAGAGGGAAGGAGGCTTTGCCAAGCTAAGTATATAATTTGCAATGACTGCAATTTGAGTGCACCTGGATGGAGATGCCCAAGGAACTCTATGATGAACTGACAAAGATTATCCCAAACTGCACAGAAAGTAAATAGCTGCTCCCACCTGTGCAGATACTTCTTAAACAATAATGTTCTGGCATAATCCTGAGGAGATACATGTAAAGGCATATTCTACAAAGGAATGGCATTTTTTCCTAAATACAAATTAAACAATTTAGCAAGACCATTTAGAGACCTTCTGTTTTCATGAAAACAGCGTCTTGGTATCTCTCCGTGCACATATAACTAGGCAGACCTGTGTCCAGACAATCTATATGCAATTTATGAATCCTGGTCTATTTGTGCTGTGATTGTCAAATTCAGAGCTCACTTCTGCTTCTGGAGACAGTCAGCTGGATAAATATCTCCATCCCTAGTTCACAGTTTAGAGAGTGGTGAAGCACAGTTAAGTCTGGAAAAGGATATAATTAAAGCTACGCCTTAAATTTTACTTCTGGTACATACAGAGTTGTATTTTTACTCAGGTTGTTTTTTTTTTTTTTTTTTTTTCTTGAAAATGGCTCTTCGGTACTAAATTTTGGCACAACAATGCATTGCCTTTCACTAGTGTTTGAAATTGTTTCTCTGCTGACATGCTGAAATCTTTGCATTTGTTATCAATATCCAGGGTAGACCCTTCCATTTATGGCAATTTACAATAACCATAAAGGATGTTTAAGAAAGAAAGAAAGAAAGAGTAAAATGCAGATAACTGGTGCCCGTATTTGTCAAGGAATTAGAAACTTAGGAAAAGAAAGGTAATCCTGGTAATCTACAACTGTTACATGTATTACCAAAAGTTTATCTATTTTATTTTCTTCTGCTTATTTAAATAGATTTTCCATTTTAAACAAAGCTGAAATTGCTATTTTTAATACAGGAGTGCTGCCAGTAACTGGAAAGACAACTCTGAACTATGGAGAGATACTAAAAGTTAAAGTGTTTATCTTAAGATACCAGTTCTGTTACTAAAAATTCAACAACAGTAATATTCAGATTTTTCTAATAAGTCTTAGCTTGTGTAAAAATTTTAACTCTCAACTCATTATTTTTAGATTATACATTTTTAAGGCTTTTAAATTAACAAAAAAAAGAAAGATCTGTTCTTCCCAGTTATAGTTTTAATACAGTCCTCTTCTAAAAAGCTGTATTATTAGGTTGGATTATGTCAGCATCTAACTTGGATCTTAACGAATACATTTTTAATTAATCACACTGTTGGGGTTTTTTTTTGCCTGATGAACTTCAATGGTTTATCTAAAACATTGTAATCCAGAAATGCTTCCATGTCATATCATAAAGCTAATAACCTCACTAACCACTTATTTGCTGACAGAACACACTGTACTCATTTGCAGAATGTGAAGATTTCAGAATTTGAAGGAAAATAAGGCTTTTAACAAGGTGCAAAGCACAATTTTTGAAAAAAGCTTCATCACCTAGCTACATTTAGACAATAGCCTTCTCTCCTCTAAAACCAGTCTAATTAAATACAGCTGGAGATAGCACAAAAGAATTTCATTAATTAATTGGCAACCTGCTGACACTAATTAAGCTATGAAAATTCAACTCCCTCACACCAGATTTTAAACATTAGTCAGTTCCATTTGTTGGGAAGTTTGCCTTGCATCTCTAACAGCATCAAAAAAGAGAAAATTAACTTTGTGCTTAACATGTGTGGGAACAAAATGACCTATGATTGGAAAAAAATAGATATTAAACCTTGCACTGATACAGAAAAAAAGTTCTGCTACAAGCTCTGATAGAGCTTGATGAGTGGGATTAAGGGCTTCATGACCACAGCTTCCTTCTCCCTATATAGGAGAGCATTCCAATACACTACTAGCACAGCAGAGGGTAATTACCTTTATTTAATCCTCTGCAACACCCTGTGTAAGGTGCCACAAAGCTTCACTACATTGTTGTTTGTGCGGCCATCTACCAGTCAAGATTTCATGCAATAACTAATGCTATAACTAATAGAAAACACAACAAATCTTTTACACTCATTATAAATCTCATCTAAAATATCCAATTTTAGACCTCGCTTAACATTTTAACCGTTGTTTACACTGTAACAAGGAAGATTTATTATTTCATGTCTCAAGGCATACAGGCTACGAGTGCTTCTGCTATTATCTGAGTGGACATCAATGACTGCCATCTGGTGCATGCTCCTTCCCTTTCCAAAACCCAGCCCCATCTCAACATGAGTAAGGTTTCAGCACCACGCTGGAAATGTGCTAACCCTGATCTCTATCCACATTACTTATTAACAATCTAGACAAAAAGAGAAGCATAGTGCAGAATAAAAATATTGTCTACTTTTTCAAAATCCTAACCCTATACAGTGCCACAGGGACTGTAAGAATCAACAAGCAATTCATTTATTTTAAAATAAAGGAAAAAAGTTACTGTAGAAAAGTAGCATATAACTTCCTGCCTTTTTTTTAAGTTTTCTTCTTCACATGAGGTGTAACAGTTTAATCACACAGCCTCCATCTGATACAGTATAGCACAATTTGCTTACCTCACCATATTTTCAGAAACCTCATTAATTGGAAGCTGGCAATTAATTTTGAATCTGCAGGAAAGTATTTTTTTGAAACAATTTTATAAGAATTGATTTATATAAAATAAAGGTTCTGTAACCTAATATGCTTTCAGTTTTGAAATTCTCAGTCATTACCTGGTGAATCATCCTGGAAAGCAGCAATCTCATGGTAATGGAGTGGCTCATCCATTAAATGCAAAATCTTAATGAAAAAATCCCCCCAAAGTCCACATATCTACTAGTTCATATCCTCCCCTCCAAACACCCACTAATTGTTCTAAGTGAGGAGCTTCACATTGAGGTTGTAACTCAGTGTAAGGCTAAATAAAATTCACAATTTCCATGCAGGTTGGGATGACTATGTGTGGTCCTTAAGACTGGCAAGATCTGAACTACATCTAACTATGTCCTGAAATGCTTTCTTACTATGGATGAGCTAACCCCAGTGGAAAAAGGATAAGCATATACTTAAAAGTTCCTTGAACTGTTGCCAACTAGGTGTAATCAGTCATTGAAAATTAATGAAAATCCCACTGCCTAAAAATCACTGGATATCACTGTGCTAAAAAATCAGCGAGATGAGAAAACACTCAGCACTCAAAGTCTCTTTACGATGTGTTGATTACAATACACAAAACGTAATAAAGAATATGTGCTTTCTATTAAGGGTGGAAAAGAACCGTGTTAACCAGTGTACCACTCCTACTTCTAAGCTTTGTTATACTCTCATTTCCTTCAGTCATAACTGTAATATTTTATCATAAGATTAGAGTGCAATTAACAATATGTTTGATAACGCATTTGATTAATAGACAAACTGTTTAGAATCCCTCACTGTTCACAGGGAGTCTTCCATTTTTCAGCCTCATGTTATACTATTTTGGCCACATCTTCAAAATGCTGTGAAGTCAAACTGTCAGCAAAGCCACGATGTTACAGGAAGACACTGAAATTAAGCACACCAGAACCTACCTGGAGGTTTTAGTTGGGTACAAGCAAGGTCAGACAAGATCAAATTGGATAAGACTGCTCTAGAGACTGATCTGCAGATTTAGACATTTGATTATTTCTCAAGAGAGAGTGACAACTTAATTCCAGAAGTGTGTATTTTTAATAAACATTTACTTACATAACTATAGTAAACAAATGGGTGATTAGGGGAGAATGGCTTTTGTCCAAGGCAATACTGTCAGAGGAGAGCAGGGAAGAGGAAGAGCTTAACACAGCGCAGGATGGTGTCTCACTGTGAGAACAGCTCTGATAATAAGGCCCAGAGATATCTTCCAGGTGACTGGCAGTTTCTAACAGTACCCCTTTTCACAAAACTACCAAACTAATAAAGAACTGCAGAAAATGAAAGCAATACCTTATCTTAATAGTGGAGTTTTTTACTCTATTATAATTAAAAAAAAAGGCTTGGACATTACATGCAAGTAAATATTAACAAGCTGGAAACAACAAGGGGGACTGAATCTTCCAGTTATTGTGAAGATAACAAAATGAGAATTGAGACAATAAAGGTTATATTAAAAGGAAAAAAGTTCAAGTCATGCCTGGGGCATGAAATGGGAGTGCAAAAGTTAAAGGAAAAACTCATGAAAGATGCATGACTATCAGATTCACATGTATTACTGTTAAGTGCATTCATTAAATGGTCATAAAGAATCTATTGCAAAAAAAAAAAAAATGGAAAAGAAGAGCATGGTCTCTAATAGAACTGGATAATTTCAGCATGTGAAAAAGCAGCTGACCATGACAACCATTTAAACTAAGATCACTAAATCTTGCATTCCAGCTTCCACTGCAAGCAATGTGTAAAGAAAAAGAATGGCACACAGTAAACGATACAAGTGACAAAAGAAAATATGAGATTGAATTTTAAGGCTACTCCACGGTAGCACACAATGAAGCATTCATTTGTTTTGAAACTATCATGACATTATCTGATCATTAACCATGTTGAGAAATGCACTGGTTCTGAATGCACACACTGCAAATCTCCTGAAAGTATATATCCTCATAAATGAGTTGTAGTGATTTTGACCAGGTCATTTGATATTTGAAGGCCTTTACATTCTGCTGTGGTTTGGATCATCTCTGTTATTTCACATAACAGGTTATACCAGATCTTTTGGCCAGGGTTTTGACACCTCTGCATGAGATGATGTTTAACACCTCATCAGTTGGTATACATATGCTAATCGTTGCTGTTTAGCACCTGTTTTCTCCTTTCCTGCTGTTCAGGCACGACACACAACTACCACAACTCTGGTTATGGTGATTACAGATCATTTCACCACTTTAGAGAGTAAATTAGATCTATCTGTCAAAAATGTAGCAAAGAAAATCCTGTCCCCCCCTCAAGTAAAGTAGTAAAATGGCTGAAGCAATCTCTCATCGTCTGAGTTACTTTTTTTTCTTCACTAATTTTGTTAATATATTAAAAAAGAGCAAGTCAGGTATGGAGAACAGGAAGGACTGACTTGGCGCAGGAGCCTCTCCTCACCAGCTTCAGAACTTCTTTGTGGGCATTGTTCACCCAGTTCCATGCCACACATACACTGGTGCTGTGTGCCAACCCATCACACTTGTTAACTGAGCATAGTTCATTATAAAATAATTCACAGGTTAAACATAACCCAGTGATTCACATGAGTTTGTAACCAAGGAATTCAGCCATTAGTAGTCTGTGTCACTGCAATTAAAGCAGGTGGTGAAGCTGACAGGGATTGCCCAAATGCCAGTTTCCAAGTCTCTGTCTTGATTTGTTGAGGTCGTAGTAGAGCTTAAAATTCACCCTCTCCCATATTCTCACTGAAGTTATATGAATGTTCCTCTTGGGAGATAAATGAAGGATGTGAGCAAGACGAGAGAACACGTTAAAATTTCTGACAAGAATTTATGTGGAGCTTTAAATCAGATAATTTTGAGGCTAAATTAGAAAATATTATAGAAATTCAGGATAAAAGCACTGTGCTTGTTCCTGAGTTTACCCTTTTCTTCAAACCATGAGGGAAAGGCCTGTGTGAAAAGGAAACAAGGGACAGAGAATCATTACTACCATGAATAATAGTAACTGTCACCCAAGAATATAATAAATTAAGTAATCCTCATGAATATTGCCATGATACACACTTTAATACTAGTACTGAAATATTTGTCAATACTGAAGGAATTATCAGTGGCCTCGCTCATATCTCTGCAGTCCAACCCAGCAAACTCTACAATGAATTTTTAAGTATATGGCCATATTTATTCCATCTTGAAAAGTAAAAAAAAAAATAAAAAATCTGCATATTCACAGTGGCTGACTGACACTGATGGATACAGCCATAGTATCACAGGGAACAGAGAATACATGGCAATGAGCACTGGGGATGTGACCTCTCCTGTGATTTCCCTTCTCTATTACCAACCAATTAAAACTCACTGTAATACATCAGATTCAGGCATTGCATCTGATATTTTTATTCCAAGCAAAATCCTCATGAACAGGCCTGAGAAGTATCAAGCAACACAAGAAAACCTTTTCCCATTTACTTGCAGTCAAATGAAGTAGATCATACCCTTTGACAAAGGAGCTTACAATTTATCTGGTGTAAAACTAGTACAGTAAAGCTCACAGAATGCACAGCCTTTGCTTATAGAAATTAAAAAAGAAAATGAGAGAAATGTGCCAAAGCATACTAGCATAGGAGAGATAAATAGTCTAATTCATGTCATTCAACTAGCTGTCTACATCAAAAGCAGTCAGTGGAGATGGAAGCACTAAGACCAATGGAATTTAAAGCATAATTCATCCAACAAAATACAGGTGACTCTATAGATGACTGACAGGTCTCATCTTAATGCCAAGGACTTTATATTTATTCAGATGAATCATACTCAAGATTTCCTTAAAGGTTACTTCCTTATTTAGCAGCTTCTTAGTGTTTGATGAAGTGTCTAAGAAATTTCCAGACATGAGAGGAAGATTCTTTTTACTACTTCGTAACATTTAGTAATAGTTACAAAAAAACCTTATTTAATATAAAATCCTAAAATAATATAGTTCGGACGAGATGTCTAGAGGTCTCTAGTCCAACCTCTGTTCAGAGAAGGGCCATCTAAAGCAGCTTGCCAAGGTTGACACCAGTCAAGCCCTGAAAGCCTCTGGGTATGCAGACTTTACTGTGGCTCAGGGACCCATTCCAAGTGTCCTGCCTGGTGAAAATAGCTTTCCTTACACCTACTTGGAATTTCCTCTTGTAATTTGTGTCCATTGCATCTCATTCTATCACCAAGCACCTTCAGTAAGAGCCTACAGCTTTACACAACAACAGGTTCTCCTCTTCAGCTGCTTGTCTGACAGATGAAGGCACCCAGCTCTGTCCACCCCTCCCTGTGCTCCAGCCCCCTGACACCATCCTGGCGGATTCTGTTGCACTTACTCCATTATCTTGGGAGTCCAAAGCTGGAGGAAATACCTGAGACGGGGTCTCAAATGTTGAACAAAGTGGAACAATGGCTTCTCTCAACCTGCTGGCTACAGTCTTGTTAATGCATGTAGAATTTACTGTACAGCCCAGAACTTTTCTGACTGGAAAGGTACTTTGTTGACTCATGTTCAACTTGTTGTGTACTAGAACCCCAGATCCTTTTCTGCAAACCTGCTTTCTATTTATGCAAAGTAATAATGCTGAAAGAACGCAAAATGTCATCAGCAAGTTTTCTTTATGTGCACAATACTATAACCTCAAAGGTGAATCAGCATTAAAAACGAAGCTCATACTTGAAAACATCAAGACTGTAACAATTCTTGGGTTTATCTTAATTATATAGAAATTATATACAAAAAGATTCCTTTTAGTGTAGGAAGGTTAAAAAAAAAGTTTCTCACACTTAAGGTTATATGCTGCAGAAAACAAAGTGAGGTGTCATGACTAAAACTATACAGTTGGAAATATAAAAGAGGCAGTGTGATGAAAAACAACAACAACAAAAAACAAAGAGTAGAAGAAAAATCTTCAAATATAAAAATGGCTTAAACCAGGTTATCATCATATAATGATCAAATGTATTTTCAGTGCATTGAGCTAATCAGTCACTGCGTGGTATTTATTGCCATAAGGACACTCAAGCAATGGCTGGCTGAGGCTGCTTAGAAAGGTTGTGGAAGGATTCCAAGAACAGACTGGATGAAGTCCTGAATTCATAGGTGACCCTGTTTATAGCAGGAGGTTGGACTAGATGACCTCCTGAGGTCCCTTGGGATCCTATGATCCCAATGCATAACAAATTCTGATTTCTCTTTGTCATAGTTTTTCTATGCATTATTTTTGTATTTACTAAATTAATGTGAAAATAGAATCCAATACCACAGTGCAGCACTAGCATAGTGTCGATCCACACTTTGGTTAAATAGAATAAAACAGATATTTACTGGAATGATGACACTATCATCACTCAAAGACTGCCTCACCCAGTCTTTCTGGGGGTGAGACATCATGTATCTGGGAACCTACGTGCTCTGGTCAAGCAGAAAATATTAGAAAGTGCAAAGCACAAGGCTTTTGTGATAGCAAGTTCATCAGAAAAGTACATAATGACTGTCCCCAATTTATAATACTAATATAATTTCAAATTAATTTTAACAGGTAAATACCAACTATGGCAGTAGAATTTATCAAATTGCAAATTCCTGCCTTCACAGAATTGCACACTCTGCTCTCAAGAGATTTATTTTTTTTTTTAATATCGTTGCATTTATTAATTAGGACAATAGCATGTCTGCTTCAGTCATTAGTATATTTTAAAACTTGGAGCAAAAGCAGAGCAACATCAGTGCTTCAGGCACTGCTGCTTGAGCTTTCAAGATAACCTGAAGCATAACTCGGCTTTATGTTATAAGCAGGTCTAAAGCCAAATTCAGCATTCCCTGCTGAGCTAGTCTAGATATCACATGTAGCTGTGGCATAGAAATGTATAAAAGAACAGAAATTTGACCATTTTAATTTGAAGAACAGAATATGTTGCATAAAGCTTTGCAGCTCCTTGACATTGAAAATAATGGTGTCTGACAGTTCTAGGGTTAAGTAGCCACTCATTCAGCACAGCATCGTTTATCTGCCAACAGTATGTGTCTCTTGTTGTTACTTCAAAGAAAAAATTCAATAAAAATTTAAATAAAAACAGATCTGTCAGTATAAAGCTTTAATATTTTACACCATACTCAATCTCTTTTCTTTGTAAAGTGCTTTCATACTTCCTGAACTTGTCCTGCAGTACACAATTCTCATTATTTAAAAGAAAGAAACCATCAATCACCTTTAAACATCTACACTTTCCTGAAACATTAACATTTATTTTTAATAGACATCACTCTGACACTGGCTTCACTAAGTACTGTAGAACACCTAAGAACACTATGTAGATTGAGAGCTATAAGAATATATATGTTAAGTATGTCAGCATGGTTACATACAAGCAGGTTACTTGGTTAAGCATTCATGATTCAGAATATAACATTAATAGTTTCATTTCTAAGCATAAAGCTTTTCCTTTATACATATGACATATACAATTATCCTTAATTCCTACAGCTTTCTTATACATTTGTTGTTACAAACTGCAGACTGTACTATAAATATACTTTGAAACAAGTGAAACAAAGGATTCAGTTATTCAAGACAATGACCTCTCTCTATATTTTTACCCAATTCTTCCTTTATCCACCCACATATTTTAGGAATCTAACAAATAAATACTGCAGTATTCACTGCTTTTTTTTTTAAAGCTGCTGGATCCAAGAAAACAAAGATAGTTTATGAAAGATAATGAATGTGTCCTGTAAGTGCATATGGCAAGGTATAGTCTCTGCATTTTAAACTTTCTCCTATATGTATTTTAATAATAAAATAATTAACGTAGATTTCTGTCTCTCATGCTATTCAACAGCTCAGCTCTGGATTGTAACTTTGACAAGAAAAGCAGTGAGCCACTGGCCCCACATAGCAGATTCAAATTATAATAGCTTTGATAAAAACATTTTCCTTAAATTTGATTGCACACACTAAAAGCAAAGTTAACAATCTGCCAAAGCCAGTATGTTCATATAAAGAAAAGACTGTAAAATATGATCATAATTATAGGCATATAAACACTCCTATTTGATTTTTAAAGTTTCTTCCAGGCAAAAAATACTATCATCTATTTTCTATCCCAGTCACAAGTTTATAACCATTCTACAAATTACAGCACTAAAATTTTGTGAAGAAGATTACGACAAAATTGTCATTTCATATCAATTTTACTGGGCAAAACCCAGGCATTGAAATGATAACTGGACTAATCTATTATCTTTTCTAAGTATCTTCATTATTTGAAATGATAGTTGCTCCACACTATTTGCTGAAATGCATTAAGTGTTTTTAAAATTCAGAAACCTCTGCCACTCTCTTATAGTTAACTATAAAGCTCTATCATAAATTATGAAATAAAAGAGTTTAAGTCAACCCAACAATATTTAATGTGTTTTGTTTTTTTTTTTTTTCCCCCCAATGGTAAAATCCCTGCAGCTGAGAGCTGTTCATTATTTATTTAGCTTCAACAAACCAACACCTGAATTTCTTTCCTTGTAACATTACCTCACTGTTTATCTGTCTTCTATAAGAAAAATTGCAGCTCTATCTTCTCACTCCTGTATTTTTTCCTATTCACCAGTATGCATCTACCTGTATCATCCCATTTTATTACCAGATTATTGCCCAGGAAATCATCAGGTAACAGTCTAACTGAACGCATGTTCCCATCCATATCACCACTGAAAATAATCTATCTGAAATCCCCAGGTATTCTAAATGTGATCTCAGATATCCACAGCACAATACTGTTAATTACAGAGATTTTTCAGTTGTTAAACAGCTTGACCATTTTTTTTAACAACTGTCTATATATCCCTGGCTGGTAGTAAAAATAAAAACCACACTCCAAAGTAAGCCATAGTACAATATAATCCCCACAAATAGTAGAAACATGGTCAAATACTGGTCAAAGCTATTCTTTCTAAAATTACTTCAGAAAATACATCCACAATACATCCCCCACATCCAAAGTGCCAAGCAATCCTTCCCATTCTATTCAGGAACACGTATGTGTTAAGCTGAGGGCCCTCTCTTTCTGCACTCTGAAAAGCAAAAGCAGAAAGGCAAAGTAGATGAAAAAAAAAAAAAAAATTACTGTAGATGGTGGTGCATAAAACTTCACTGGTGGAACTTCACTGAGGACAAGACATTACTAAAACAAGGATAAGATGACACAAAAATTAAAGACTGTGGATTTGGAGAAGAGGGAAAGAGCATACTGTATTTTCCAGGAGGCTGCTATCACACCACTTATGGTGTGGCTCAGCTGCAATTCTCTGGGCAGTCTAAGCTATGAAAGGTCTTACAACTAATACAGAAGAAGGTGGTGTTGCAGTCTACAGAAGTAGAGGACGAGAATTCAAGCAATCAGCACAGCTACACTAGCTCTAAGGCTCACTTGTCAGAGCAAAACGGGATCAGAACAAAACAGTGTTTAAAACAGAACAGAGCTTAATATATTTGAGTGCCCTTAGGAAAGCACACTAATGAGGCAGTCTACCTATAACATCTAATTCCAAGCAACAGGCATACTGGAGAGCTCTGCTCACTCCCACAAGTCAAAGGGCAGGAATAATATCCTTTTCAGAAAGCCAGTAGAATATTTGGGATGAAAGTGAAGAAGAAAATGAAATGAAGAGGCAGAAACTAAGTTCAGTTTTGCAAGTTCAAGATGGGATTCTAGACACCATTCCCAATGGGCATATGTTAGTAGCTAGTATGCATCCTGCATATATTAGCGACACAAGGTTTTTTGCTCCTTTGAAAAGCAAAATCCTGGCATTCTGTTGGAGCATGAGTTCACAAAGAGCCAAAGATATAGCCAAGAGGCTGCAGAATAATTAACTGGATCAAATAGCCAAGAAAAATAATGTCTAGGACTCAAAAGTACAGATAAAGCCAGCTGTAGCCCAGATGTGAGAGGTAGGAGAGAAAGGGGACTCCTGAGCTTAACCTTGATTAGGTAATGGCAAAAATAATGGTATGAAAGGTCAGCTGCTTGCTTTTCTAAATGGATAATCCTCTGCCCATATTTGCTTCTCCTCCTAGCTGCCTTCCATATGGCAGAGGAGAGCAAGACCCAACTGGGAGCATTACTGAATGCATCAGGGGCAGCCTACAGCACATGCAGGAAGTGGGCTGCTCTTCCACTTCCACAGTAAAACATTTCCTCCTGTGGCCAAACCTCACTGTGGTTCATTCTCTTCTTTTACAAGTTTTAAATAAGTGTGACCTGTTCTGAGATCCTCAGAAGAAAAATGTTATTAATTCACAGTTATTTATGGTAGAATTTACAGTTATTCCATTCTGTAATGGAATTACAGCAGCATCAACCACTTCCCTTGATAATGCTGGAAAACCTTTTTTGTTGTTTGGATTTCTTTTTTTTTTTTTTTAGACAATAGTGAAAAAAAACCCTTTATTTTAGGAAATCAGGCATAAAGTACATCACAGTTCTTGGTATCTCAAGGGAAAAAATGCCTTCCCTCTTCTTGATTTATATCTGACAGTCATGCCATAATGCATACAATACACAAAATGCTCTTTTATCACTTAGAAAAACTACACAAACAAAGTTTGAAATCTTCCTGTGGAACCGTATCTGTGCAATCAATGAAAGCCCAACAGTTAATCAATGGTAGCTTCATCAGTGATTAGTTTATGTAAGGGCAGCCTTCCTCAGGTCCTTGATTTAAAAACTTGAAGTTAATTCAAAGCAACATGAGGCAGACAGAAAAGTATTGTGTGCTATCTAAAAAGTCACACATTTGAAAGTTACTTGACATACAAAAGAAAGCCTACTGCTAATAATCATCACAGAAGTAGGAAAGGATTTGATACTATACCAAATGATTAAGGTAATTAAAAAAAAAAAAGTGTTTTTCAGGAAAATGTCCGATTTTTTAATAGTTGTGAAACTTGATAAAGTAGCAACTGGTAAAGTTAAGCTTTCAACTAGTAAGAAAACAATGAATGACTTATTGCCTCTTCCCATTAATTATCTATTGTAACATTCAGAACGTTTCAGTATTTCAGACAAGTTTAGATGAAGACATCATTCCCTCTGAAATTCAGAGGCATTTATCAGATAAACAGAATTAATCCAAAAATTCTCAACCCTCTTAACTGCTTTTCAATCTTGCTCTGATCCCAAGTATCCCTTTTTGTTGCATTTTCCACTTTAAATCATTCTTCTGCTGTAGTATAGATGGTAACCCTTGTCTAAAATTCAAGAAAAAAAAAGATTAATTTTGCTTTGACAAAGAAAGGTGAAGGATACAGGGTACAAAACATGTACCCTGAAACCTATCCACTCCAAGTTTAGGTCTTCTTGACCCATTAGATGCATGTTCAAAAGAAGTTCATGTCCTTTTAGTCAATCATTAAATGTAACATCTATTAATAAATAAATGCATACTCTAAATACTCTATTCTGTCATTAATTCTAGGATTCTTTATATCTTTTGATGTGAAGACCAGAGAATGCAAGACTGCACATAATACCAGCTTTCTAGGTGTATGAATAGAAGCTTTAATAAACAGGATTACTCAACAATTATGAAAAAAGTAGCTCTAATAATTTGTAAGGGTCAAGATTTAAGATTTATACAGGATCTTTAAATGAACCTGATAACCAGAATTTAATATTTATATGTATTTTTAATTTTTTGCATTCTGTAATACAATTTTACACTTTTAAAAAGAACTATTGGAGCACACTGTTGGTAAGTGTGCCTAACAAAGCCTCTTAAAAAGAAAATGTTATCTGTCCTCTTTGTATTTGCAAGAAGGAAAACAACAGGGAAACCACAGATCACAGAAATACACTTGGCAAGAAATACCTTTTTGCCATAGCTGAAGATAAAGAATAACATTGTTTTAAAAGAAATTGAAAAAAAATATAATAAATTAAAGCTGCTATCAACAAAGCAATTTAACTACCAGTGAACTAGAAGTGCTACTTCAGTTTCATATTAATCTCCTCAATATACTGCTCTTCCAACAGTCTTAATTTGTGGGGTCATCTGGCAACAACCAGCATTCACTTTGGACTATTCCTCTTTTCCACCTCTTCAGGATGCCACTTAGCTACCTGCTTGTAATAGGTCCCCCTGCTCTCCCAACATTAAAGCTTGGACAAAATGTATTCTTCCAATGTTAACTTTTAAAAAAAATCTGTTCCTCTTGGCATTTGTTTGTTACTTGCTCGCTTTTGAATAGATTTTTCTTTCTCCTTTTTTATTGCTTGGTGTCACGACTGATTTATATTTTAACCTGGGAAATCAGAGAACAAGAAAAACCCATCAAAAAATCATCCACAGTCAGAAATTTTCCAATGACAAACAGTAACTCCTCCTACCTGCCACTGGATATAGCTATTCAGCATTATTAAGTACTTCTAGTTCCCCACAGCTAGACAAATCCCCAAGTACCTTCTTTATTGCATTTTTTTTTTATTGATGAGGTTTGTCATTTTATGGGATGTGGTATAATAGAGGGCAATTTAGTCACTGATGCACACAAATGTTACCTTTTTGCAATGCGTCAGCAGCAATAATCTTCTTTCAAATATGCTGAGAAGCAGCTATAAACCTTCTCCTGCCAGAGGCAAGCTCTAGTGAGTCAAACTCAGCTGGCTAAGAGATCTTCACAGACTGTGTTTTTTAAGATCTACATTCTTAAAATACAGCAATAATTAGGTGCAAATGCAGTTCAATTTTTGCATGGCTGAAAGAAAATAGCCACTGAATTCTCTCAAGTTTTTCAAAACAGTTTTTTGATCTCTTTTTAGTGGTTCTGTGTGGAAACCTTGAGGAAGACAGGAAGCCCATATAATATTTGCATGTCGTAATTATCTAAGGAAAGAAGGATTAGATGGGTCACAGGAATCAATAAACCCCAGAAAAACTTAGTAACATTCCAGGGGATAGCAGATCTCCCATGAATGGAAAGGTGTCAGGCATAGAGCCCTCTGATTTCTGTGGATCAAAACCTTTTTCCCTTAACCTTGGTCAGAGTGTGACTTTTAACTTCAGCAGAAGCAGAAAGAAATGGAAGTCTGATCCTCTTCAACTTTTACAAGTCAGTTAAATAAAAGGTATTACAGCATCCAATTGCATGAAGCAGTAATATTCATTGAAATGAAGAATGTTTTTCCCCAAGTATTAGAAAACACTTGATAATTCCTAACAGAAATGGAAATACTTCATGGAACAAGTTACAGAAGCAGCATTCTCACTAGATACAATCTGAACTAAATCATTCAATCACAATTTATATCTAGAACTGAAACGCTGGACAGATTAAAAAAGGGAATTCGTCCACCAAACTTGTTTCTGAATAAGCTGAAGCTGTAAACTATGATTGTCATTCACGGAAAAATAGCTCCCAGGGCCAGTAATTCCAGGAGTGACAGACAGGCATGGGAGACTGTAAGTATTGTTACAGCCCAGATATTGGGCTGGAATCACACACTACTCAGTAATAATTTTGATTCCAATCGCAGCCTATGGCCCTGGGGAAAACACTTTATTTCTGAGTTGGTTTGTTTGTTGTTTTTGTTTGGGGTTTTTGTTTGTTGATTTTTAAAATGTATTTATTTATATAAGGAGAAGGATATACATTTTCCTATAAACCTATTTCAGAAGGGTAGAGGGCAATTACTTATGACTTGTAAAACTTTCCAAGGTAACAAATCTCTCTTTTGCTTAAGTCTTGTGTTTTTAAAGGCCTGCAATTTTCATAAATCCATCTCTAAACCATTCATGGCACTGCAAGAACTAACTTAAATTCTGATTATACTTGCAGACTGAAATAAAAGCGACCTAAGAAAGTATAAATAAAATGTATCATTATCAAAAATTGACCCTTACTGTGCCTGGAGAGAATTTTCTTGGTAACAATGATGGTGATGTATTGCAGGACCACTGTAATTACCACTACTGAAGTTTCCTAACCTAGCAAGTATTCCTACATCAGGAAGTCTAGTGTGTGCATATATGTGTGGGTGTATATATATATCTATATATATCTGTCTCCCAGCTGACTTTTTCAGTAACTTTTTGGTACACACGTATTTCCATTTCATGTTTTACATTATATAAACACACAGATGTAAACTTACAGATGTGAAAACAGATTCCAGCCAGCAACCCTGAGATACAGTTTTACATTTATAGTACCCTTTGTTTTTGATCTTTTCTCCCAAAGCAATTAGTGTGACAGTTGTTTCATAGGTTGACAATAAGCAGGAATACACTATTTAACCTAGAGCTATCCATCAAACTTCAAGAAAGTAACTGTGGAGTTAAATGGAACTGCAGATTCTGTGCACAGCCAACAAGATGCAGTAGTTGCAGAGTTCAATTCCTCTCAGATCACCACCTCTCCAGATGTGCATCTCCCTTTCCCCTTAATGACTACAGAGGAAGTCTGTGCTAATACAGTTCTTCATCTGGGAATCCTGGACAGCTGGGAGGACGCTGGGTCTGTCTCTCTAGTCTTATCTTCCAGTTCATTGACACATATGACCACAAATATGGCAAATGAAATATGGTCAATATCAGGAGTAGGAAGCTGTTAGAAGCTAAGAGCTAACAGACCTACCTAGTGCTTGAATTAGCCATCACCTGGGAATCCTGAATGTTTCAGGCATAAGCCGTTGTTTTTAATACTTCTTTTTTTAAGTATGTACCACTGCCCTCTAAAAAGTGCATTAATCTGGTGATTATTTCTTCACAGATTGAAAAGCACAACAAAAATAAAGCCTGTAAATTTTTTGAGTGTATTAGGTATATTCTAATAATCTCAGTCTTTACCCGTATTAGCAGCTATCTATAGATGGCTATTTCAGTCAACAGTGAATGGCTTGAGAAACTGAAAAGCACTTACTTTGTCCCCTGAGACCAAAAGCTTCAAATTCCTTCTTTTAAGTTGCTCTAGGCTTGAGACATGATTCCATTCTCCTAAATGGCAGCACTATGCACTGCTGCAATTCCACTGGGTCATTCTTTATGTAAATTCTCATTACGAGAGGCTTGGGTAACATTACTTTTGCAATATTCTTCTCCAGATTCTGTATTTCGAAATCCAGCTACAAAGCTACAGCAGCTCTTTCATTAACTCACAAATGCCAGACACAATACTTGGCTTGGCAGTCACATACAAGTTTTTTGGAATGTTTACAGACAAAAATCCTCTCCCTTGACCAAAACAACAAAAGGAATTATACCCATAGGTTTGGTCTGAAGATATAAACATAATACTGCTGGAACAGAAAGTTAATGGTAAGTCAATATTGTCTGTTACAGCTTCAGACAACATTCTGATCCCATTGACCTTTTGAGGATAATGTGGCACCATTATTCATTCAAATTGTGGACATCTCAAGAGAGCCACAATGCTTATTCTTCTTAAATGTTATTTTTTGTGCATTGCAATGCCAAGGAAGGGACAAGAACAGAATGTTTGTAGAAATGCCAATAATAAACAGATTAAAAAATACAATAAAATAACAAAACCAACAGGTAGCAACCCATTAATAGATGCACTTTCCACAGACTTTGAGCTAGATATTGAGCAACCCAGAATTCTCCATCCCCAAACCTGCAAACTGATTCCTATCAAATGATCTACTGCTAGACTGCATAGGTCAGCTATTTACAAAACAGTAAACGGGATATATTTAAAAAAAGAAATAACAAAATGTGAATTTTCCTTTTTGCTCTTAACATGTAGGTTTTCATTTTCATGACACAAGAGATCCTGTTATGTCTCTGTGTTTTTACTTATTTTCCAAATGTAGTAACATTAAAGACTGGACGTGAAGAAACTTGGTTGATCTGACAAAGTACGCGATTTTGCTAAACTTTTCTTACTGCGTAAGTGATTCTGGAATCTCCAGAGACCATAGGACCATATATAAACTAATAAAGCTCATTACAGTGTTGTTGGTTAATTGAGAATTCCTTAGCCAAGATTCCTTCACTCACCCTGCCATACTTGAGGTGAATGTACCGAGTCCTGGATGCTCTCTCATGCAAGGGAAGTTTTCGGTTTCTTCTTTAAGATTTGCTCTGCTTTGCAAGAGACTGAAGCCAGGCCTCACATTCTAGATAACTCCAGTAATTAAGCTAATTAGCTCTACATTTCAGATTTCTTTCCATGAACTGAATATTAGATTATTTAGAATATGGTCAACTGCCAGGAGGCAATAAGATGATCTGTCCCTGGAATGGCCAGTAAAGCTCAGGAGGAACAGTATTTTCACCTTGCATTCTGTATAACCACGTAACTATGTTACATGTTCAATCTTGAAGAGACATCTTTGTGTAGTTAACTCATAAATACATGTCCTACAAATCACACAGTGTATTTTCACTTACAAGAGAGATCTAAATAGGAAAATAAAAAAAATACATAACATCCTAAATCACTCTGACTTATAAACTAATCTGTTAAACTGAATCAATACAGAAGCAGTAAAGCCAAAGCAGAAAGACACAAAACATGCTGCAGAATTAAAACCTGTGAAGACAACTGCAGTTCCAGTCAGCTTAGGTTAGACATGAATTTTACTTTTTGCTTTTTAATTTCATATGTATGCATTCACACATTATTAGAAATTTATTATTTGCTCTAACTAATATTAATCAAAATAATTTAAATTCCAAATAAAAATCACTATATAATGCTGGTTTAGGATTTGCAACTTTTCCTTACAAATAGGACTGAAGATATTTTGAGACAGACTAAGATAAAACTCCTCTAGTTGATGTTAAATTATCATTTCAACCTTTCCTGTAAGAAAAAGGAAAATCCCTGCTCATTAGACAGGTAATTCCTAACTGCCACAGTGAAGCTAGGGATTACCTCAAGCATAAAAAAAGAATCGGATCTCCCATGACAAAATGCTCCTATTTACAGGATGCTCACAGACAACAGAACTAACTGAAGCATTTTGAGGATCTAAGAAGTCTATGCCAATGAACTCCATATTTGGTACTAAAGACTTTTTCCTAAAAACCACGTGTAATAATGCAAATATTAGAGTAACTATTTTTATACACGTACACTAATTTCTTCCTGAAAAGTGTAACGTCTTGAGTATGGTGAAGATGCAGCTCCTTTATAAAAGAACATTTATGGATCTCATCTGCTTTTTAGTTTCCTGTCTTTGATTAAACTTACCAGCTAATGTAAATGTGAACATTTTACAGTAAAGGGCACTTTGGAGTTTGCTAAGGAAGGATTATGAGGCTAGTATGGAAATTATAGCGAAATTAAGAGTAAGAAAACAAAATCACAATAGAATAAAGGATAATGGATATAAAAGTGAATGGAGGAACTGGAGGCTCCACATCTTTTACAGTTTAGCTAGTTCCTCTGGGTGTCTCATTCACCTGTCATACTAAATAATAGTTATACAAAACAACAGAAATATACAGCATCCAAGTAGGCAAAACATTCACACGAGATGCAAGAAAGCTGTTTTCAAGTCCATTTGCTTATCAGTGCTATAAAATACACTGGCTGTCCTAAGCCCTTCTATGCCTGCTTTTCTGTTTGCTAGGGGAAGAGAAGAAGATGGGTATTTGTTTGATGAGTTTTTTGAAATTTCAACTGACTTCGTAGGACAAGAACATGCAGTCTTTCTGAATATTTCCAAAATTCATTGCATGGACACTAACACATTTACAACAGCATTTCTATGCCTTATTTTGAGAATTTAATGAAGAAAAGAGGTAACTCTGTGGGAAAAATGCACACTACACTGCAAGTTACAAATCCTCGAGCCAATAAACGCACACTGAACACAATGGCAGGAAGTAGTATCAGACTCATTCCCGTGGCACACCTCTTGCCACAGTCAGCCTCTATCTTTTGATAAGTCATTAGAAAAGATGACATGTGTATCCTGGCACAACTAGGTCCTAGGGAAAAGTTGACAGATGTTAGAGTATAAATCAGTTCTGATGCACACTGTGTTGCCTCCAGAGGCATCTTCTGGTCTTCTACAAAAGGTTACTGAACCATATATAATACAAAAATGCAGATACAATTGTAAGGAATAAATGTAAGGTTCTGCTCTACCCCACTTAGGAAGTCTAATGCATGAATAATGTTCCATCTGCACAATGGTCAAATGTGACTGAAATTGATTTTAGATGTACCACATGGAGCAGCACAGACCTTAACAAGCTTAGTGACATAGGGGACCTTGTCAGGAATCTGTACAAAATTCATGATACAAGAAATCTGTATAAACGAGAATCTGGGACAATGAAGAATGGGGGTTATATTACAGGAAACTTTTGTACCAAGTAATCAAAATGAATCCCATACTGAAGGCATTCTCAAGTAGGATATAAGAAAGTTTAGTCACATTAAATTTATAATAAACACGTGAAACATGTCAGATGTTCACCTACATATCCTGACCATTAACTTGTCTGGATGCATGAATAAAACGTGAGCAAAGGGAACAAAACAGTCTTCTGCTAACATGTTTAGCTGGATAGATGGTGCTTTTTTGCCCGCAGCATCAATCTTTCCACAACCTACCTTTGTCATCATCAGGGTAGTATACTCCACCTGCATCTGTGATATTCTGGAGTTGCTCTAAGCTTCCTCGTATCACTCCTAAAATGCTAGACAATGATCTGATGACATGTGGCAATTCTGCAGAGGAAAGAAAGAAAGAGTTAAGAGTCATAATATTCCACACTTTCTTTTCTCTATATTAATAAAGATTTACTATTAAGTAAATGCTCCATGACACTGGAATGCTGGAGGGAGTTGCTGTATAAAAACTGTTCTTGATTCTCCATCATGTTTCTGTGTGTTTAATTCTGTAATCATTCTGAGCAGCCATATTAAACAAAGCAACAGGAAGAACTTGTGTTCTATCAGTACTTGACAGGAGAAAAACTATCTTACAGCAGTACTTTACTTCAGAAATATTTTTGCACATTGAAAGATGGCATTTTATTCCGCTTGATCTGTTTGACTCACACTTGTTTCACATCTCAAGGGCTAGTTTAATTCTCATTATTGGGTTCATCCAGATTCAGCTTAACATGAACTACGTGGTGAAAACTCTCTAGAAATATATCTGGGGGAAGTAAAATACACAGTAGACTTTAGAGACAAATATTTAAAAATTAAGATAGTTTTAAATGAAATTTCAACAAGCCAAGAATAAAGAAATTAA
>JANIJG010017473.1:221029-231976 GCA_024611175.1 Megaceryle torquata | reverse complement strand
TTTTATAATTTTACCCAGAGTACAAGTTAAATAGTTAAATTTTGCTGTACAGAATTCTTCTAAACCTAAATTTTACATAGAGTACACCAAAACACATTTTAATTAGGATATAGCTTATTCAAAACATTTTTCTTTCTTCTTACATACCTTGAGCAAAGTTTCATAATAAATTGATCTGAGACTGATAATATTTACCAAGAAATGAGTTCTTTAAAGCATCCTCTAAGTAGATAATGATAGGAAGAGCAGAAGATGTAATTTATCACCATACTTATTAACAGATGGTATTAGCATGTGTCTCACAAATAACAAGGAAAAAATAGAAGAAAAAAAGTAATTTTTCAAAGGTGGCCAGAGTTCCTAATATTAATTTACATGTTAGAAGAAGAAAAGTGAAAAAGATATGCAATAACAAATGTCACTGCAGTGAAAACGAAAGAAAAAGAGGAAAGTTTTACCCAAATTTTTCCAAATGTTACAACTGTCCTTTTGCTTTCTTTTAACACAGAGAAAAAATTATCAAGGTTTAATAATGTTATATTTGCAAGTAACTATAGCATACTTATTATTTTAATCAAAATACAACTGAGAGTAAAGAAAAAAAAAAAGCATGATATTCAGAAAAAGAGCACTCACTGTGCCAGAAAGACTTATTTTTGAATCAAAAAGGAAAGAGAAAAAATTTGCTATTCCAATAAACCTTTAGCTACTTAGACAAAGCAGAGTATTTTTATTAGAAATTACAGAAAGATACCACAGTTAATAGTAATCAGTTCATTTTGATTCATGAAGTCATAAAAATCCTGTAGTGCTATGACTTTTTCAATTGTCAGGTATCAGTAATATAGTTTGATATCAGTAATAACTGAAAAAAGGCTATTAAAAAAAACCAAAAAACCCAAATCATCAACACAATTTGGAAAGTATACAAGTTGCAAGTTCCAGCATGATAAAAAGGAAGAGCAATGATTCCTCCATTTTAAATACACAGCTAAGAACATGGTCCTTTCTTAAAATTACTCTCTATTATGTCCATAAACATATGCTAAAAACAAAGGAAAAAAAGCACATAAATAATAAAACCCTGAATTGAACCAGAGCTAATTTTAAAACTGCTAAGAGAAAAAACAGGATATTGAGAAGTGTTAATTCTTCTGTCAGAACATGCTTTTGCTATAAAATTTCAAAGAACAATTATCTTTGCATTTCTGTAATAACCAATGCTCGAGTACCTCACTATGAGAAGTATGTGATACAAGGGACACACATTTATTTATGGTGTGGTAACACAACATTTAAAAGATTAGGAAAAGTTTCCATAACAAAATAAGAACTGATTTTGTGATGTTTGTATTTTTATCCCAGAATTTCATCACAAGAATTCAGCACAATAAATCCTTTTCTAGACCAATGAAGCAGTGGCCAAAGTTAATGCAGATATACCTGCTAAAAGCTTTGAAAGGGCCACCCTTCTAGCAAAACTGGTGTTATCACTGAACAATAAAAATAACAGTTATGTGACTATTTTCACAGTATGACTGATTAATTCTGACTTTGCTGGCTGTTTAAGAAATATTTGTAAGTGCCACAGTAACTGTTTCTTTTCCCTTTTTTGTTTCTGGAAGCTTACATTTAACGACAGAACGCTAAGCAGTCCTTCTCAAGTGTTAGCAAACCTTAAGTGTCCTCTTGCCTGCTGACGAAGAAGGAAGAAAATTAATTCCATTACCTGCACTAACAGAACATGTATGCCAACTAGCAACTCCAAACAAATGAGCCCATGATTAAAAAAAAAAATAAAGTGTATATATATGTATCTAGAGAGTTGTTCTTTATAAAGTAGATTTGTGTTCTACACCATTACCATAATTTTCAAGCAGGTCAGAGACCTTACAATCTTACAAGCTATATTAACAAAAATATGTTTTCCAAAGGCTGATTTGCAGAAGTTTACAGAATTGCCAGCAAGGCTGGGCACCCAACCTGCAGATCCATGACTTCAGTTCTCCGTAACTGCTCTCTCCCCTTGGGGATCTTTACAGCTGTCCTCACATCAGCAAAACAGATGGGAACATTTTTTGCTTCAACAAAAAAAAGTGAGCATATAGTGCACTTGCTTCCACAGAGAGCAAAGGTTCCCTTTAATGGGTTCACTGAATTCTCATTTCTGTAATTAATTCTGGTAATCAAGAGGCTGAAGTTTAATCTTACATCATCTTTTTTAGTCTAAACCAAAGAGTGATGGCTTCACCATTTCATCAAGACTGGCATAGATACTGCTGAGCAAGACAGAAGTTCCCACAACCATTAACAGACCTGCTTGCATCCAAGGCTTGGACTACAAAAAGAAGCATAATTAAGGAATGGACTCTAATCCTCGCCAAACTCCCTTATTTTTAATATGACCTTGCCAAGTAATAGATGCATCATCAAGCTTTATCATTCTAGTCGACAACACCCAGGATTTGAAATGTGTCCTGCTCTTCAGTTGAACATCAAAGTGAGAATATCAACTAATTTCTAAATATAAACAACCAGAAGGAGCAAGACTACATCTTGTTAAATATATTTAATGCTAAAATATCTTCCTCTTTTCAGAGGAATTGATATCATATCCCTGGATCCTTCTGTTCTTCTCACTCTCTAAGCAAGTTCTTTTAAAGTGCTACTTGTGCTTAGCTGAGGTCACTGTGTACAACTTCCCCGAGTAGCAGAAAAACACAAAGATTGAAAAAAATTACAAATAGCTGCTCGAGAAATTCTAAAAAAGTTTCTATTTTTGTACTTAAAGGGCTATTCTCTTTTCTTTCCTTATCAGGAATATATGCAAATTGAATATATTTAAAAAATATATTCTATAGAAATGTTAAGATAACCACAAATGACACTTCACGCATCACGTTCATGCAACACTTTATTCTCAAAAAGTGGTGATGTGGTGTATTTTTTTAATCTAACACATTATTAAGGACTCCTGAGATGAAAAGCACTCAAAGGGATTCCACTGACAAAAGATTCCCCTAATAATATGGAGAAAACACATATGTACATCACATAGCCATCAAAATACAATTAAACATATGAACTGGCAACATACTTCTTTACATTCATTACTACCTCTTTTAAATCTGAAGCTACAGAGTTTTATAACTTCCTTTTGTCTTACTCAAGTTTCTCAAAGCATTGGTGCATTTTGTACCATAAAAGCTAATAAATGATATTTACTAAATAGTACTATTGACCTACTTTTACTTTAAAAACCAATCGTTTAATTTTATACCTCACATGAGGCAGATTCCACTGAGAAATGTAAAGGAATCTAACTTTGCAAGACTGCCAGTAAAATATATATAGTTTAGGACAGTATGAAGTATAAATAATTTGTTTCTCATATACATTTATGCCACTCAATATGTTATTTTTTGTTATTTATGCTAATATAGCCTGCATTGAATACCTCCTTTTTCAGCTGAGAAGTAAAAGAATAGGTAAAGCAGTATGGCTGGGGAAAAATCAGCTAGGAAATTATCCTCGAGTAGAGTTCAACATTATCAAATTCTTATTGATTTCAAATTGTCAGAGGTGGACAAACACATAAAATCTCTTTCTCTTGCCTTCTGATTTCATTACTTAATGTACTAGGCTGAATGACAGTCTTCTAATGTGCTTACCTGCTGCCATCATGCTCCTGGACACAGAGCAAACACCTTCTAGACTTACTTTAAATGGAGGCATAATGAACATGGAAATTTGTATGTGCTAATGATAATAGGTTGTTCGTTTGTTTGTTTTTTCTTAAATAAGGATTGTAAGTACTATTTGAAATAAGTTATCTGAAACTGTGAGTGAAGCAGAAAATACATTTTAAATTTTCTATATGATTTCGTAATTGCCATTCTCTTTACTTCAAGCAGTATATTTCTTAGTGGAGGCAAAATGTACCTGCTTGTCTACTACTGGTGGATATTGTACAAGCAATTTGGCCATACTTCAAAAATTCAGTGATGACTGCATCAAAGTAGATATAGTTTCATATGGTTCTGGTCCCCTATTATCTGCAATCATTTCCAATGAGACTGCCAGTTATGACCAGCAAAGAATTAAGTGCCATATATTTTTGTCCACTAACACCAAATGCAAATATCAAATGCCTGCTAGCAAATTCATTGGACTTCAGTGTATTTCTATTATAATTGACACTGTACTCTCCAATACTGCAGAACTTCTTTGCACATGAATAAAAAAAGTTACTATTATTTTAGTGTTAGTTATTTTCTTTAAATAATGATTGTTTCAGCAAACAGAAGTTTATATTGTGATACGAAGTTAAAAGATAAGCAATGTAAGTACTGAGGATGACAAATTTAAAATGCTGATATGCTGGGCTGAATAAGCAACTGTACTGCATACAGTAACAATGTGATGCATGCGTGTGGTTTTCAGCTTCTGTGTATCAGACATCTATTTTTGCTGAGCACATTCTTAGCATTGTTAATATTCATATCTCAATGTGAAAATACATAAGACTACCACCATGCTGAATTTTTTGCTCATTATTTTTCTAAACACAAAGACATTCATAATTTATTTCAGCTCACAAAATAAAAAAAAAAAAAGAAAAAATAGAATCAGTGTCTGATCAACATATGACCTGTATTAAGAACAAAGTAACAAAATAAAATATTTAGGATTTCTTTTGTGCCTGCCTAGCATTGAAGAGGGTAAATAAAATAGACTGATTCCCCACTTCCTCCTTAACTTCTAGATATTTTTTTGGGGTTAAATCTAGAGTCTTTAAAGATAATATCAATCTAGCATTTTCATCATGGTAAGAACTATCAAGAAAGTTTCTCATATTTAACGAACAAGAGTAAGCCTATTTAATCAAACTGAGGAAAAATGGTTCATGAAAAAATAATCATAAATGAAGATACAAATGTCTGAATCGTTAGTTTCATAATATTGACAAATAGCCGGAATCCTAGCATACAGTCTGAGCCAGGTGAGAACAAAGACCTTATGATTCAACTTCAAAGAATAAATCTTAAATAAAAAGTGATAAATACCGGAGACAGTACGGTTGACAGCCTATGCTGTCAGGTCTGACACTAGATAAATTACTATAATCCAAAATTAAAATAATTCAATCTTCTATTACCAAAAAGACCTTGAGATATTACAAGTTTCTTAACAATCTCTACAACTTACTCCTGTAGTCTCATATAGGAAATGATAAATGATCTCCCTTCTCCTGGTTATACAAAACTCAAACCAAAATAAAACCCCCAACTAGTTAAATTTCTGCTTTTACTTTACACTGACACTAAAAAGTTAACAAAGTTTGTGGATTTTTAAAGTCAAGGACAAAACTGCATGTGTCTTTCTCCAGTGACATCCAGGCAGGAGACTCAGCCCTCTGTTTCTTGCCAAGATTTGAGCGGATTTGGTGTCTACAAACCCTGCCGTGCACAGTGAATAAAAACCTGCACTCAGCTTTGTGATATTGCTTACACATCTATCTGCTACACAGAGGTAGGGACGTACATGGAGTATTGAATCTGCATTCAAATTCTGCATTTTCTGTACAATGAGGTTTTCTGTGAAAGAATGGCAGAGAGTAGTGGTGTCTACTCCAGGTAGCAAGTAGTTTTCTCCTCTTTGCCCCTTATAAGATCAATCCAAGCAGTACTGAAATCAGAGATGTTCAAGACTACTAACTCCTCTCTGGAAACATATTTTAAATAAATGAAGACCTACTACTGTGTAGTGGTAGAGGGCTCTGATAGGGAATAATCCAGCCCCATGGGTCTCACCAGTGGGCCGTACAAACTAACATACAAATGCATTTCAGAGAAGCTAATGAGAGTAAATAAATCAGTTTTATATTTATTTTGTAGCACACCTGGCAATATCTATCTCTCAGTACATAAACCAGTTATGTGCTACTGTGTGCATGTCACCTGAATCATCCTTTGGCATCCTTTTCCATGCTTCAAATCGCTGGCCTAGGGATTGATAGAAGATTACACTCAGTCTCTGAAATGGCTCTTAGATATACAAAATGCTACTTGAATATTGAAAACTAGATCCCACACTTTTCTCATGGTTTAATTTCTGCAGGCCACTATTTTATTGAAGAATTTTAAGTTTCAAAAAGAAAGTTTTCAGTCAGACTATTACAGTTTTGGCTGAAAAGAGACACTGAATTGAGAGAATTTCTGAAAGGAACAACTGTGATCTTCCAGACTGAGTCGCTGTGTAGGAATACACACAGTAGGCTCCAGTCAATGACTCTCAAACATAGCCCACAACTCCTTAACACTCAGTATCAGGCACAGAATTTAATTTAACCACCACCAGCCAAAGAAAATTCTGTCCAATCCCTTAACAATCAATTACAGTAATCCAACAGATATGCTCTTTCATAAAACTTATTTCTAATATTAAGTTCAGCTCACCTGTACATAAGTCCCTATAACAGGGACTGAAAGCAGCCAAAACAATAACCAATATGCCATACTTCAAAGTTAGGTGCAGGAAATAAGGAGGAGTATTTTCATGTATCTTATGAAAAACACCCTGAAATATGCATAAAGTATATTCAAACCAGGAGGAAATAGAGACAAAAATAAACAGATTTTGTAAGTGAAAATTATCTTTATATTTTATACTGATATATTTATACTGTCAGAACAAGAAAAACAATCTCTGTGGTGGGAGAAACTTGAAGAAAAGCATCCTTACAGCCTACAGCTCATGCCTCAGGAAAGGCTGCATTTGCTGAAAAATATGCCAAAACAGGAGCAGGATAAGCTTATTTCTTGGGAACCGAGATCAATCACCACAGTGGCTACACATAATGGGGGAAGAGAAGGGACAAAATCCCTCATTTATACTTCTTGTAATGAGTTTTCAAAAGACTTTTAAATAATTTTCTCTAACATGTGAAAGTTATATGCCACTGCAAACACCCTTAAAAAAAAGGCTTTTGTACAGATTCAGTAGTCTTTGAAGGTATTATTTCTTCATATTGCACACCACTTTGCACACAGGAAAAAAAAAAGTGTTCTTTCTTATACATCATGAGACATTTTATACATGAGACATCTGATCAGTAGGCGGGGGGAAGAAGATCAGATACCACAAGCAATTTTAGAAAAGAAAACAGAGGTCTTGGGCTAAAAATGAATAAAGTAAGTTGTTAATTCACCACAATTGAAATGGTAACAAAAATAACAAGTAGACCACAGCAGCTTTGACACAAACATGCTGAACACCTATTCAGGCAGACACAGAGAGGATATAAAAAATTCCTCAGTGTGTTTGAGTAGGAGGAAATTCTTGCTCAGATTAGCAACCTGGAAGTGTTACTGGGCAAGTACCTCTGACAGAAGTAGCATGAGAATCTTATTAAAGATTTGAAGAAATTTCTCATTTTAAAGTGAAAGCACTATCACAAAAAAAAAAAAAAAAGTTATACTTGACTACTTTCAAGTAGTTCCCATTGCTGCCTTTTGCAATAGTAGGAGCAAAGCCAGAAACAAAGAGTTTACACAGCATGGAAACTATAAGAAACGGGACAGCGATATGTTCACAAGACAGCTCACCCCGAGTGAAATTTCATGTTTCTACCCATTAACTTTTATCATTTTTGCCAAGGGGGACCTAGACAATATTCCCCTGTGACTTCTCTCAGGTCTTTTTTAATAAACCCTAGGTCTGTATGATTTGCAAACTGAATTTAAACCAGGCAGCAGCTGGTAGTTACAGATGCACTCTTAAAAGAATTTGACAGAAGTTCACTGAAGCACGTTTAGAGCATCCACAAAGCCTTTGGAATTACCCAAACTATTATGTCCTCCTAGAAGAGGAGGACCTTTTTCTCCTCACAGATTGTCCTTAGTTCCCTGTTACCTAAATAATCTTGAATAGTGCAATTAAAATGCCAATTAAAACTTCATTTCTGTACAGATTTGATTAACAAATCTCAATCTTCAAAACAAACAATAACAAAAAAGAAACCCTGCCAAAAAAACCTATCCACCAACACTGAAAACACAGACGGAACAAAAAATAAAAGTAACCTTTGTCACTTTCTGCTTTCTTATGTCATATTAAATGAATTATATCACATTTGTCTCAAGCATCATTGAGCACAACAGAATTAACCATCAGAGAAGCCAGAGGAAGGTCTTATTTCTGTCCTTTGTTTTTCTATTCTTTTGAGCGTATTCGCTTTGAGTGAACTTTCCCCCCTCTGCTCCTTATGTCTGGGCTGCCTTCTCCTTTAATCACCTCCTTCCATCTGTTCCAGAGCTCTGTATTTTTGTGCTCCCTGCTATCTTTCATGTGCTCTGCCCTGCTCCCAGTGACTCCCCAGCACTTGACTCCCCCTAATCACTAGGACACTGTTGATAAAAGCTCATTCTCTCCCCAAATAATTTTCTAAACTGTCTTGAGGAAAGGCACACGAGTGTGTCCTAGAGCCACAGGTACAATGAAGCAAGAAATGTGACTGCAAGACAGAATTATTCTTCTCCCATGTTTCTGCAACCTAGTATGACAGATAATTTGCTTAAAGAAAAACAAAGACTGTGTATGCAGGGTGCTTTTAGGTGAATAGACTGAGGTTAATCTGACATAACATCCTTTGTAAAGATCTGAGAAATGAAATCCTGATCCTGCTCTTAAACATACAAGCAGCAGCATCAGAGCTCCACACTGAGCTAACCACTTCTATTAATGTCAATGCGAACACAATTAGTGCTCTGCAGAATCTGCCTAAAAGTATCAACTTACACTTCTATGAGAAAAACATTTAAGCTATGAAACATGTACAGTATAATACATATCAACAGAGCAGGCAGTCCAGAAATTAGGAACAAGTGAGCGAATATTCATCTGTCATGTAAATTGTGTTATAGATTCACATGTCTATATTTAGATCTTTACAGTTTTGTAGAACTGTTCATATACAAGCCACAAATGGCAAGCAAAGAGTAGATCAGATCTATATTTACACAACATCAAAAAGCACAAGGATAATTTCCAAATTCTGTTCTTACTGGGGATGCCAAGGGGTAAAAAAACCAAACCAAAACACCACAACAAAAAAAAGACACGGCAAAAAAACTCCAACAAACCAAAAACCCAATGCAACAACAAAACAAATAAAACAAACACACACACACGACAAAACCCCATGCCTTCAATTTGTGTTCACAGTATTAAGATTTGTCCATGGTGAAAAAAATTTAATGTAAATATGAAAGTGAATTTTAATCATATCATTGACTGTCAGGACTTACAGCCTTACTCTGACTGTGACTTAGGGTCACAAAGGACGCGTTTATCTGATCCAGACATAATTAAATCTACTGCGTAATTCAGTCTCAGCTCATATAAAAAAACAACCTACACCTGCTACAACACTCCGTTTATGCAGAGCCTTAGAAGGGTACTAACAATACAAAAATGTTTTCTGTGTTTTTGCTTTGAGTGAAATTTCTTCCTTATGTATCTTGAGTTGTTCTTTTTATTCTTTACTTGACTTAACATGAAGATGCCTGGAAGCAGTAAAATATTTTTCTCTTCCTTATTCTACTGTCAGCAGCATTACTTTGACCTTTTCAGACAAATTTATGTTGACAATTTTCTCAAACTGTATTCTCTCGTGAGCTACTATAATGTGCATCTTTATATTATCTACTGCAATTTAGACATGTGAGGAAATTTTTAATTATTAATTTTGTCCTGCTTTGAAAGTATATATTAAAACCAGAAAGAAATCCCTGGACACATAAATCTGTGTTGCACTTTATGAATAATACCAATAAATAAATACTAATGCTTGTATTTCATTTATATTTCAAGATTAAAGCTGTGAGGCTTGAGATTCCTAATAATTAAGGTTACAATTGCCTAATGCTTCACACGAAAATGTTATAGCACTTTTTCAGGTTGAAAGCACGAGGAGCTGCTGCTTACACCACCATAGCACAGTAAGAATGAAAGAAAGGCAATGCTGATTTTGTGAATCAATGAAAAAGGAATTATGTAATAACATTTCAGTCTTGTTAAAAGAGCTTCTAGTGGCACCAGAGTTCCACAAAGCTTTCAGACGATGGATATTCATTCATTATTTCAACACTATTTTTGTTATGCAACAAAAGGAGAAAAATATGGTTGTAGAGAAAAAATGTTCAGTAAATTAAAAAGCTGCACAAATTCAACCAAATTCCTTTGGCAAGAAGCTTAAAAGCTCTTCCTTAAAACATCATTAACATGATTTAACTGATGTTAGGTAATTCGCTTGAACAAACTTTATCTTAGTGCAAAATCCAATGGAAACTTTGAACAGTTACTCTTACATTTGCTGTCAGGCTGCACTTAGAAAAATAAACATTGTTCTCACACAAAGAAAAATATCTGTAGTATACAACTGGCAATCTACAGCTCACAGTTGTCTCCATCCACCAATGTACTCCAGTGCAGTCATGACTGAGCACAGAAATAATCCACATGTTAACAGATCCATTTACATTCTGAAGTAAATGAATATGTGCTCAATGAAAAAGAGTTCAACTGAGGAGGTACATGTGACTCTTTTGGTATCCTCCAGAGAAGCAGATCCCCAGGCTCAGGAAACACAGATTCAGAGGAAGCACTTGAAACTCGAGTTTCCAGATCACCCTGACACTGCCCGCACCTACCCATCCACAGCCCTAAGCACTACACCCAAGTGCAGTGCTCAATGCCAATGTCATTTAGCAGCTCCTTGGAAGACTACGAATGGACAAAACCCCTAGGATTAGGGCAACGCCACCACCACTGCCCACCCCCCCCCCCCCCCACCCCCCCCCCCCCCCCCCCCCAAACCAAAACACCCATCAAACAAGAAAAAAACAAAGCCAAAAAAACAATATCATCCCCAACAAACCTACTCAA
>JANIJG010017473.1:190511-211869 GCA_024611175.1 Megaceryle torquata | reverse complement strand
AATAATACAATGAAATATATACAAATATAAACAAACCCAATATTGAACCCAGCCCCCCCGACGGCAAATTGTAACCACTGATGCTGTGGAGCAGACACTGGAAAAGTCACAGACTGGACTCAAGAAGCAGACGGGAATCAGTTTTAGGAGCTGGATTCTGGAACTGCATTCAGGAACACACAGACTGGGATCAAAGTCAGAACGAATAGAGTCCTCCTCAGACGTCAGCCACTGAAGAAGAGTTGACCTCTGTGATCCTTCAACTTTATACTGAATATAACACATATGGGATGGAATCCCATGCTGGTCAATTTAGGGTCACCTGCCCTGTCTGCTCGTCCCCACAGGTGCCGCATTTTGCTTTCTGTACCCTCTGTGTGGTGCACAAGATCCAGCAGTGGCTTTGGTCTGCACACCAATCCTTGGAACTAACTCTAAATACTGAGCATTATCACTGCTAGAAGCAGACACTGCAAAAATACGCTGTTAACATCAGAAAGTGAAGTTAGAAGAGACTAAACTGAAAAGTAAAATCGTTGAACAGCATTAGTTCTGTTCTAACTCAAACCAAGACACTGTCTCATTATGCAAAAGAATAAAAAAAAAGTTTTTGTACAAAACAATGATTAATGAATAAATTTAATTGATAACTAAGAACTACATGTAAAGATGTTTCTAGCAAAGACCCAGTGAAAAATACCCAACTATGACCTCTTAAACCAACAAACATTCCAAATCAAGCCACATTCATAAATTTTGAATAACCACAAAGACTTCAAACATGAAATATTCAGATTTAGTTATAAGGAAATTAAAAATTATCTTTTCCAAAAAGCAGTGGTGGCTTCATAAAAAAACTAAGGGTGAAGTACATAACTCTACAATTCTTATGAAAAAGTAGTACCAGTAAAGGAGAAACCTATGTAAATCAATTGACTACAGTTAAGGAAACTATTCAATCTGCTCTTTCTCTATAAAATTCAGAACAACAAATTAATTTAATATTTAATTAATTAATTGGATGTTTATTTAATGTACACATACCTTACTATTTTTCTAATTCTTCCCTTTAGATTTTACAATTTATTAATTATTAAAACAGGTTTTCAAGTTGGTTCTTGAAACTCAGAAAAATCAAAATAAACTGCTAAGAAATGTGATTAAGGAAAAGAAAAAGAGATGCTATAGTAAAATTTCTTTTACTGTAGTTATCAAAGTGTTACCACACTGCTTTATATTTTCCTCTGTCCGCCTCATGGAAAAAAATGGGGGGAAAGATGACGAAAACTTCTGCTGTAGTTGACATCTGATTTGAATTCTGATTACCACCTGCTGTATCGTTTAACTAGAAACAAGACCTAAAATCTCTCTAGAGAATATATGACTGTGATTTAGCTAACTGACATCTGGATGCTCTACATAAATATAGCTGAAAGAACATTTTCCTGGCAGTTACAAGCCTGACTGATAAAGTAAGCAGTTTGAACATTAAGGATTCAGGTGGCTCATTACATCTCTATTGACAACTCAAATATTTTTTTCCCTAAATCTCAAACCAGTTCCTACACAAACTCTTTGCACCATTCACAATTCAGTTCTGTGACCAAGTTGGGAGAGGACGTTTTGGTCTTCTCTGGAAAATCACACCCAGAAACCATACATTGCACCACAGAGGTACAGATAAATCGAGGAGGAAGAAATGCTTTGTATATCTCCAGTCCAACCTATAAAAATGATATTTTGCAAGAGGGGTTCTAAAGATCATAGGCTATTCCATATTTTTGCAATGAAAACTACAATATATCAAGACAGGTATCTACAAATACAGGTTCATTTCATTTATACGTAGGTCAACAGAGTAGCACAAACAGCAAATTCAAAGCTGTATAGAAGTGCAAATAACTGGACCAACCCGTTTAAAGTGTAAAACCTCTTTATGTTTTTACTGAAGGTTACTTGTCACCATGATTGTCAAACATCGTGAAGAGAATCAGGCAGAGGCGACATTTTTGGGCAGACCTTCTGCACTTGACAAATAAATCCAGAATCAACTTGTTCAAGCAATTCAACGAAGAATAAAAGCCAATTTCTATCAACAACATAAAGTCTTTCTAGGAAAAGAGAGGGAACAAGCTGAAGGAATACTTAGGATAAAAGTTTGCTAATGAAAAACCTCAGACTCGATTTATACCAAAAAACCTGTAAAATTACAAAATGCTGCATTGATAAAAGACAACAAAAAATTAGCATAAAATGGTAAAACACTTGGAGCTTAGAATTTTTGTGGTACAGCTGAGCTTTTTTTTTTTTTTTTTGAACAGATTCAAAGAGGCTTAGCACAAATATTTTAATTTTCTAAATTAAATAGATTACAAATAAAATAAATGAAATTTACCCTCTCAAACTGAAAAAAAGCCAGTTAAATGCATCTCAGAATCAGTAACAACTGCAGAATCCGCACTCCATCAAGCTGCCAACCAGTTTTTATAAAATTAAGAGATACATTCAGAAGCCTTAATGTGATCATGCATTAATATAATAGTGCATTGTGTCTCAATATCACTACAGGACAACTTTTAAAATGCAAAACAAAATTAAGTTGCAACATAACCTGATTCAATCTAATTTGTTAAATCCCATTTAGTCAAGTTTGCAAACTCTTTTCTGCCAACATCAGCTGTTTTGGTTGCCAGTTAGTAACAACATTACTACTACTGCAGGAAAAAGGTGAAGCCATGGGCACCACTACAGTGCAGAGTAAGAGTACAGCCTTCTGCAAATATGTGCTTTCAGCAAAGAACTGCTTAAATAGATCGAGGATGAAACCCTAATACATTAGATAGGAGTCAAAAGTTGCAATCCTCTCATTTACTCAAAAGCTTCCAAAATTTATACTGTCAGGCATTAATATCATCAGTTCTCATGGTAGATCTGGTCAGAGAATCATAAAGGCAGTAAACATGTTCTACAGACAGGCAATAGTAGCTGGAAGTAGTAGGCAATTTTCTGCTTAGGCAGGAGGAGTACGCAGGGGTGCATGGAAAATGCAGATCTTGATTCTTCTAACAGTACAGAATACATGAGCTTTAAAGAGATTTTCTGAGGTCTGTTTAAAATGATAATGGGTCAATATAGTTTACTTTGTAGTTTGATGATTTGTTTTCTTCAGTTAAAAAGCTGCTTAAGAACTCCTACTCTCTAAGCTGCAGCTTCTGGCTTCTCATGGTTATGGCAGCTAACTGAAATTGCCTGGGTTAAAAAATGTCAGGTTTGTCTCAGAAGTTTAAAAAAAAGTCAGTATTTTGCTTTGATTTTCTGGAATAATTCCAGAAGCCTCTACATCAGCAGAGACAAGGTGATAGTAACGAAAACATCTCCTGTAACTGTCCCTCAGTCAGCAGAAACCCCAGGTACACCAGGAGCTGTGACACCAGAGTAATGATATGTAGTCTTGCAGTGAAATGGATAGAGTTACTTCAGCAAAATTACTGCTTTTTTTAAAACTCATTAATCACATCAGATCCTTGATTCAGTTCAGAAGGGACCATATCAGGGCCTCCAGGACTGGCACAATGTAAGAAATGAGCTACCTGGGGCAGGAGGCAGCAGAAGTAGTGCTGGCAGCAGCTTGCAGCATTTGCCCGAATACACCCTGAGGTGGACCCTGGGAGGCACTTGAGAAGATGGAAGGGCTTGCTGATGTTGAAAGGGGCAATCCCACTGTTCTGGGCTTCTCTTCCACTGGCCACACACTCATCTGTGCTCCCAGGAAAGTGGTTCAGCTTTTTGCCAGCAAAATATCAATTCAGGAGGACAGGAGAAAAAAAAAAAAAAAAAAAAGACAAGTATTGGAGCTGGCACAGGAGAAGCAGAAGGAGCGCCTGGACTACAGGATGAGAGAGAGGAAGCCCAGTAGGAAGCAGCAAGCTGTTAAATGAACTCCAAGGTGTCATGAAACTTCACGCTTCAAGCCCTAGGTTAAAATTGCTATTTGAACAATTCATTATTTCAGGCACACAAGCGCTTCTAGGGAAATGAAACAAAAGAAGCGAACTTCATTTAAATACAGGTTGGGAACAACTGTCAAGAGGAACAAGGTCAGCATCAATTCCCCTGATCATATCCCTCGTTGCTGTGAAGTACAAACTGCTTTTATCTTTCAACAGTTGAACTGATTACTATGGCTAGTTAAAATTGCAAGCCTCTATGGGACGAAGAGAAACAGATATATGTGAACATGTGTTGAAAATTAAAGGGTGGTTAGAAAGTAAGAAATGAATAGGCTGTCCACTCAAACTCCACAGAAAGCACAACTTTCAGTAGCCAAACTCTGACTTGTGGTTCCCAGCCTCAGATCTGAGTTGCCAGCTCTGTGTCAAATGTGAAGATGAGCTCATCTGCACTGAAGTGCACTGTCTCATTTTCAGCAATACTTCTGGTCTGATGAAAGGTAAGATTTAAGAACTTCCATCTTTAGCCACACCACCACCACTCTCAAAACAATGATCAAAAAAATAAAACCCTAACAACAAAAAACAGAGTGAGTGCTCGTGCCTGGTACTGCTCTAAAAGAACTCAACCACTGGCTTTTTCTCCTTCAGTTTTCACAGTATAACCCAAAGTATTTTGGATTCATCCCGATTCTTGTCAAGAACACTGCTGAGAGCTCAGAACTTTTTATAAAATAGATTTACTGGGAAGCTGGGAACAAATCCATTTAGATGAATTGTAAAACGAGGGCTTAGCATTCAGTGGCACAAAATGATAGGCACATGCTGAAATGAATTAACCCCACTGGCTTGGATGTAATACCGAGTGTCTTTAAATGTATTATTCCTCCATTTCTAAAACTATTTAAAAAGAAAAACTCCTAAAATGTCAGGAGAGTAAAGGAAGGGACTGAAAGGAGAACTGAGCTCCTCGTTCTGGTTTTGATTTCTTAGTGATCTTAGCATATCACTAACTCATTCTTCACTTTCTGCCTCATAAAATTGAGAAAAAACTTGATATATATCTGACACATTTAATATGAAAAGCACTTTAGAGAAGCTTTTTGACATAGGATGAAAGATTGCTCTTTGCCATACAGAAATGCTGTATTACCTGACATGCTCATTATACACTGTCAGAGAGCAACAACTTTCAGCATATTTTCCTCTTATTATTCCTCACTCTTTGACCGTGTTCAGTAATTATAGATGGAATTTTGTAGATTGCTTTAGTAACTTAAGGAAAGTAATTCCCTCTGAAATCCAGACAAACCTGTCTCTCAATTGTTCAGAAATATTTCAAAGAGTCTTACAGGTATTTGGGTACAGTTTTATGTAATGCAGCCTCCTCAGGCCACACATGGTTTCAAAACCAGGGATCATCCTTATTTAAAATCTCTGGCATTTCTCATTGTTATAAATGGAAAATAACCATGGAAAATAATTATTCTTCCTGGTGTCACTAAATTCTGCACGCACGCCTACAAAAGCAGCGTTCACTGCACAAACACAATTATTTGTTATTTCTACGCTTATGTTTTTGGGTCACAACTCAGAGCCAGTTTTGCTGCTTCTCCGCGTTTGTCTCTGTTGTATGGGCTGCACAGAGGCACAAAGATAAGATGACCACATTGTGAACATTACACGATGATTTTTGCTGCACACATTAGCCTGGCTCCCCTGGCTGTGCTTACAGCTATTGGAATTTCTCTAGCAAATCAAAATGATTTTTGGCACACTTCAGACTCACTCTCCTTCAGCAGAAATTGGCCTGCCTATTTTAGAAACAATCAGAAAGTACCAACCACACATTTATTTGACTACCTGACCTGCCCTTCAAAACAGTCATTACCATGCAGAATAATTACATTCTGCAAAGAGGAAAGTGCCATTCTCAAAAGCAGTGAGTGCTTTTGGGAATCATTTCAGCAAGCCAAACAATGCTGTTCAGCCAATGAGCTGACTTCACTCCTAAAAATACTTCTTTGTATGTCAGTGAAAATTACGCCCAGACACGCTAAACAAGGAGGCTGTATGTTACTTGTGGGTGGCAGCCAGCCGAGACTGCCAGCTCACTACCCATCTGCTTCTTCCGCACTGCCAAATCCTAGGACCTTTATTAAAAACAGGACTTGAATTATGCAATTTGCCAGACTCTGCCCCTTCTCTACTAGTGACTCTAGCATAGTGTCACACTCACGTCTAGAGGAAGGAAAAGAAATCCCGCTTCTGTTCTACTGGCTTTCACAGGAGGTTCAGCCAAAATACAGGAGTTGCAGTTGAAAATTCTCAGAAAACTCATGGCTCTGTGTATTTCTATTTCTTCAGCTCCTCATGGCAGCACATTTTCTGATTTTCCTCAGAATAAAAGGCATTACATAGAATAACTTAGTCAAGTGCAAAGGAATCCAAAGGGTTGTCTCCTAATGAAGCTGTATCTCCTCAGAAGCGCTACACCATGGACTACTGCAGGGAAACTGCTGCAGCAGGGTATGACAAAAATGTGAGCTGGAGAATGACCTGGTGAGGGTTCCAGGACTCTTCACAGCTGAGATCTCCACCTGAGGCTGTCTTTAGCCTCTGAACATGCTCAAAGTTTCCTTTTGGTCACATGCTGTGAGCACTGCACTGCCTGTGTCTAACAAGATGTTTCAGATTCCAGAACTATTGCAGTCCACGTTCATTTTCAAAGACTTACAGCAAAACAAAGATTTGGGAGGAATTTGGAACATAACTCTCTGTCCTTTTAACTACAGCTACTGAGAATGAATTAAAAAGAAAAAAAAAAAAGAAAAGAAAAAAGGCTGAATAGCTTGAATCACCTGTTGAACTACAGGATTGCTGTATAAACCATTTGGATTTACCTGAAATTTCTAAATTATACTTTTTGGATCAATGAATGTTTTTCATAATCTTTTAACCAGCTGGACAACACAATACTGTACAGAATGAATACACATTTGTAAAATCTGCTATAGGCAGGTGTAATTTGCTCTTGTTTGCAGACGTTCAAATTTGACAACTTAATACTTCACTTGTTATACAGCAACAAACCAACACACTGCAGGACAGTCTACAACAATGTACGCTGCATTTCAGCTGAGATACTCTGACGTGTTGTAAAGCAGAACTGAGTAAGAAAGATTAAACAAAAGGAAAACATTACACTGGTTTTGTTCCTTTGGGTCTAAAGATTACTTTTTGTTTGCTCATTACCCTTCTGGGGAAAGTTCACCTCAGTCGGTAGATGAAACTGGTGTTCTGTCTTCTGGCTTAAATCTTTCTGGCACTTTCAGAAATCCTACCCAAAACTTTCATCATTTCTGAATCTCCATTGATCTTAATATGCTGTTCTGAACTTTTTTACATTGAATATTGTAAGATTTTTACTTTATAATTTTGCCTTTTCACTTCCTTTTATACCAATTAGAGAACAGTTTTCTTATTGTAAATTACTCCACTTCAGGTAGTAACTGTGTGCAGTCCAAGAAGAGGAGGAAATTCCACTTTAAATGGAAAATAACCAGAATAGGAAAGCTTATGACAAAAAAAATGATCATGTCCACCTCAAGCGTAGAAGGCTTCTGTGTTCTCAAATATATCAGTATTAGCAAAGACTGCAACAAAAAGTACAGCTTTCATAATGGCGTTATGCTGTGTATCTTTTCCATGCATTCAAAAATATTGCACGATTGTCAAAATTGAAGAAGCTTTCTGAAGACTGCAGAAATGTACAGCAAAACTTTATATATACTTGGACAAAGCTGCTCTGAGAAAGTTGACTTTAAAAATTATATTTGGCTGTTCTACAGTATATGTAGTATTGAGTATAGTAATGTCTATTATAGTATGGTTAAGTGTTATCTTGTCTCAAAATCTCTATTAGTTAATAGTTTCGGTTTAAGGTTCAGTAAGTGATTTTGGTTTTTTGTAATTTCTTAGTTTAATTTAGGAAGTAAGAGTAGCTCCCTTTTATAAACAACATACACTCTGGGGCCAAGATAATTTTACTGTGCACTTGTTATTTAAATGAGTGCAGTGTCTCCATATGGCCATATGGATGCTAGATATATGTTACATACTCAAGGGGCATTGAAGGGTTTAAAGTACATATGTTAACAAATAATGCTGAGTTGGCACCCATGCATTGCTGTCTTCACTACAGCATACAGTAATATATTCTATTTTTGCATTTATTATTTTCCTTAGAAGTATTTTTCCGAGCTAGAAAGCACCCAGGGATTTCACAGACGCTGTACTTTATAATCAGGTTATTTCAAGAATTACACTACTGGAAGACTCCTATGGCTTGCAGTCAGTTCTGGTATGGTAAATCATACTTTTATCTATGCTCTTCAAAGCACAATCAAAACCAAATTTCATATATATAACTATAAATATTGGTTAAATCTAGAATTCCCAGACAAGCTTCTTAGTATTAACACTTCTCATTTATTATGATACTATGTTAATTCATGCCAGATGGAGACTATTCAAACGTTCATGACTTGTACTTGTCACGAACATATGTTCCTGGAATAATGGAGTGGTTTCTTAGCAAACAACATCCCATATTTAAAGACCTATGATGAGGCTCATAAAAGAAAAAACATAAACAGAGAAAGGCACAGCTGGAAAAGGAAGAATTCAGGTTCTTCACTACCTAGAGGGTTATGGAGGGTAATGGATTCTCTGCACACTCCTGGCATTATGCTGGGCAGAGAGCTTTAACCTCTTCCAAGCAGCTGAAGAGAAACACTTTGTACTTTTTGACTGCCCTACATCAGAGCAGTTCTTCTTGTACATTCAAGACAAATACTTTCAGCACAGAGGAAAGCAAGCCAAAAATTAGGTCTTCAAAATCCCGCATTTTACTTCAAGGACTACTTTGTAAAAATGCACAGGGTGAACGTGCATATGCTTGGGAAGTGTCAGTTAAAGTGCCTGAATATAGAGTTACAATTTGGGTCTTCTTACTATACACCCAAGAAAGGCATGATCAGGGATAATAAAGGCTTGCTCTTACAGTGCTGTCATTGATGAAGAGAAGGTGCTGCAGAAGAAAGTATATACTATTTACTTTTTAAAATATTCTGCCTAATTAGAAAAACAGATTTCTCAGCTTCTTGCCATAATGTCCTTGACTTACAAGCACCATTCCTCTCCCCTTCCTATGTGCCTCATTCCTCCTGCCAGAGTTAGCTTCTACCTGAATGCTTCATTTCCAAAAGAATTAAATGATTGCTTTTGGGTTTTGCCCTAAATAGCAAAGTATCTCCAATTAACTGCTGCAGATGGGCTGGTTTCTGATTGTGATAATATGCTCCTACTAGTCCAATGCTCTTTTTCCCCTTTGAAATAGACAGGAGATGGAATTATTATTGCTAATGCAATGGAAAGATTCAGAACACCTTCCTCAAATTTTGTCAAGGTGAGGTGTGAACTCCAAAGCTAACTCCTGCTCTGTCGGCTAGAACATGTAGAATTTCCACACTCTTTTCGGGGCATGTTTGAATGTGAGGATTTGGAGAAGAATGGTGAAGAGTGGATTAACTTTGAAAAAAAGGCAGCAGATTTGAAAATGGCACATGATGGACCAAGAGGTGATGAGGTATAAGGGGAGAGGAAAAACCCATGCGCAAAGCAGGGCACACACTCCAAAAGGATAGAAAAGGATTGGTATAAGTAGTTATGAAAATACATTCAGAGGAAACAAGCAACAGAAGAAAGTCACAAAAATGTAAACATTTCTTCCAAGACACAGAAGTCCTAAAAAGGAAATAAATTGTACTAGGAAAAAGGCAGTTTTGTTTCAAAACAAAAATACTAAGTGTATTGGACAGGTTGCACTGCACATCACAGCAAGGGTTTTAAGAATTAAATTTCAGATGTGCGGAGATGTTAATAATCACCAGAGCTATGAGCATCCTTACACTGAGTTGCATTATCGCTAAGAAGAAAATGTCTGTTTAAAATACTAACCCATGTCTACACAAGAAAGTTCCAATGGCACTGTCAGAGGTAGATTGCAAGAGGGGAAATTACCCTTTTCTAGGTAATTCTGCCCAAGCATAAGTCATTCTCACTCCCTGGACAGCTCAGTGCTCCATTCCCATCACACGGCCTCAGGCTGGGCAGGAGAGGCAGCCCGGTCAGGAGCATGTAGAAAGCTGGTCTGTGAGCAGTCAGCTGTATTTAGGGTACACGCACTCATCCTAACAAAACCCTGCCAGAAAAGCTTGATTTTATTTTTTCCTGCTGGGGAAGAGGAGAACAGGGAAAAGGCCAAATGAAGAGAAAAAGATGCAAGCTGCTGATGCCTGCTGGTACACAGCAGTGGTTTGGGGTCACACTCTGTCCATGGGAGAAGGGTACACTCATACAAAGACTGTCCTACAGCCAGCTTCACGTGGATACGGTTTCTGTGAAGATCTAACCCCGTCTCATCTTTTGTATTTTTCTCACAAACCCCACGATTTTACTGCGCTAGTCAGTTCAAAATAGAGATCCACACCCTATACAGTCTGTATATATGCACCCAATTATAATTCAGTCCAAGTAGCTTATTAAAGCAGCAGACTGATATTCTTCAGGGTATTAGAAAACTAATGTAACTAGATTCTTTAACAGGTATTTTCACTTAATGTCCCTGTCATCTTCCAAACTGACTGTCAGAGATCACAGTTCCCAAAAGGGGACACCGGTTGCAGCTGCATGTTTACATTTCAGTGGCTCCACAAACTCATCTGACTAATCAAATCAATTCATAGCCCAGTAATATGCACCATCTTTTAGTCTGCTCAGGGTCAGGAAATCATCCATTTTGGAAGAGCAGAGGAGAGAAGGGAAGAGGCAGGAAATAAGTACTATAAGAAATTTTTAGATTTTGAATTATCATGACAGAATGAGCTTCTGCAGCACCGAAAGGACCGTTATAATATTTATCAAGTTCTGCCAGTAGTAATGGCAGCATGTTTCCCCCTCTATGCTGACTCAATGTGCATAGAAAATGAAAACCTGTTGGATGAGATAATAAAATGTGCATGTGTTCTGCCTGATAGCAGTAGCCCTGGTGATAATCCCATGAATTCCCAAAACATGTCCCAGCGTGATCCAGAGAACAAGTATCGCATCCTGCACAGAAAAAGAAGGGGAAAGGAAGAGATAGTAATAGGAATGACCAAAACCTCCAGCCTAAAAAACAGATAAACAAAAACTCCACACAACTGTTTCTTTCAGAAAAAAAGCTAAAAGCAAGCAGACACCCAAGAAGCAAGTACTCAGCCTTCAGATGAATAGAATCTAAAAGTCCCCATCACTAAATAAAGCACACGTGAGTTTTAATTTGTCTCTGTCATATATACTTTGTTTACCAATGATCTCCAAACCATACAACTTTCAGTGGCTGAGACTGACCATATGTGCTCTGGAATATACAGGATAATACAAGCACTAAACATATTGTTTTGCCCATACGATAAGAACTGCTGTACAGAACAGAATCGAGAGATACAGTCATTTTTGTGTACTTATCCCTAAAATGGCAGGGTTTTGTTTTCAGTGTTCTGAAAGAGTGGGAAAATGAAGGAGTTGAAAATATTTTGCATACTTTTTAGAAGTGGTGAGCTAAGATTACTTACACCGAGAATGTGTGCCTGTGTTCACGCATAAACCTGGCATATATACATGTAAACATGAAGAGCTTTTTAAATAGATAGTGCTACTTTTTCTGTTACAAAATGTGAATTTCTGAAAATACCCAAAAGCTACTCTAAGTAACCAAGCAGAAAAAGAAATACATTCTTCTTGTTCTTTTTTAAAAATGATTTGTTCAATCGCTTTTTACTACAGACCATTTAACTTGCTCTCTCCTTCAGTGACAGAAGGCAAATCAAAAACTGTCAGGTATTTTAAACTGTGATCTGCACTACACTTGAAGTTTGAATCACAGCTCAAAATCATTGGACTCAGACCTACAATTGTTGCTATTCCTAGATATGTCACAAAATGCCGCTCTGCTAGAGGTACATGGATTCTACCTAATTTAAAAATAGGACAAAACATTGTTCAAGGAAAAGTCCCACAAAGCCATAACACCTACAAACCATCCAAACAGCAATGTGTTCTCATCTCCTCATCACACCAGCACAGCTCGGTGGCTGTGCTGATTCATCTACTAAGCCTCTTTCCCATGTCAATGCTTGTTTTCCCTGTGCAGCTTTCACATATTTTACCCTTAAAAGAGTGATGCATTCTCTGACCTTTCTCTTGTTCCTATTCCCAGATTCACCCTGAAGCTGACTGTTACACTGCAGTCTCCCCTTTTTCCAGGCTCGACCATTCACATCTCCCCAGCAAATGCACCCTCTCCTTCCCTTTTTGCAGCCACATTCAGCACCTTGCTTAAGTCTCAGCCTAACTGGCTCTCCTGAAAGAACAGTTCCTCACCTCACTCATGATGCTTCAATTGTTTCTTGTGCATAGATGAGGAGTTTCTCTCATGACATATTTGAATACATTCAGTCAATGAACAGAATTCTTCACAAATGATACACAACTGCATTCAGTTATGAGGATAACATCAGTGGCCAGCAAAAGTTGCAAATACTGCTGTCTATAACAGGTTCATCACTAAATCCATCTATAAATATTCTATTATCAAAACTGAAGATAATTGTACTCTATTTGAACACATTCATGTATGAAGGTCTAGAGTTGAGATTTGTTTCTTTGCATTGAGCAGAAGTTCTCCACGAAAGTCTTCAGTAAAAGGATAAATTATTCAGAGTCACAATGGGTTACAGAAAAACTTTATCCTAGGTTAGAGGTTCTTGAAGAAGTCTGAGTGCAAAATGGGACATAGGAGATAAGGAAAGAAAAGATACCATGTCTTGGCAACTGTTTTCCTACCTGGTACCTGAAAAGTAGGAACTCCCAGAAGTAGCAGGAGCTACTCCTTGCAACACCGAGTCTGCTACAATAGTAGCCCATAAGAGATGTTCTAGAGCTTCTAACATATGTGAGGAAAACACTTGCAAATCTACGCTTCTTGAAGGACTTATTTCTACTGACCCTTTGAAAAGGTCCTGTGTGACTATTCCTGTGATTGCTGAACACTTGAGATTACATTAAAAAAAAAAAAAAAGTACTGCAAAGGACAAACACTAAGTCAAAATTCTTTACAGAGTGCAATAAAAACCCTCTAAACTCCAAGTCCAAAACAGTACATCGTCCATCTTCTAGTCGATGAATAAACCAGCGTTACTAAACACAATGAAAAGGGGAAAAAGGACACTCTGCACTCTATCTGAAATGTACTGCCCATACTCAATTTTGTATTCCTTTTGTTATTCAGCACCACTTTTACTGCACCCCTTGCCTAAATTAAGAAGGTCTCAATCTACACATCATTTAAACCCGTGATTTCCCCCTAAGGGAACACAATGGGAGTACAAGACATTAATTAGCCTTATGGCATTATACACCAATTCTGCGTTCAGCACACCACTGTTGCTGCATTCCCACTTCCCTCAGCCTCTTATGAGAAGGATCTGAACTTACTCAACTTGGAGCATATTACCTTCCCATAAGGGAGAGAGACTCATGTAAAATGTACTGGCCTGAAGTGAACACCACTAAAACATTAATGTGCTGTTCTTTAAATAAGCTTTCCCTTTATGTTCATTTTACCCTACTGTCATGTGAAACTGCTTGACATGTTTTGTTTGGCTGGTTTTTCAAAGAGTGCAAATTTTACTCAGTCCAACTCCTAGGCCCCTGCAGCCCATTCATCCAATTAAAGAACTGCAGAATGAAAACAGAAAAAGCGCTTTGCAGAGCTTCAGAAATATTGTCTCTCAGGACGGCTGCCTGTAAAAAGCGAACAAATCCATTGTGCAAACTGGTGCATTCCAATAGAATAAAATTGCTCCTCAAAGTCTCTTTATCCAACATGGATTACTGACTCCTGATAGCTGTAGGTTAGTTGAAGGTAGAGTCTATCAGAAGCAGGAAAGCTCTTATTACCTTTTATTATAACACATCCTCCCCCCCATAATCTATAAAAAAGCCTCTAGGAGCCCATTCATTTCTACACCTCTTCACCGCCTTTCAGTTTCAATAATGCTGAGTACAATTCAGTACTCTTTTCAGCCCACTGTAGTTTTCATACGTGTTCACATGCTAAATATTCCTAAAATGCCCTTGGGAAAGACAGACTGCCATTTATTATTTCAGATTCTTGGGAACTGCAGCTCTTGCAGCTACCTGGGAATATTGTTTCAGACAGTTTGGCTAAAACCTGCAACCTTACCACCCGACCACGTGAAGTGAAATTAACTTGAATGCAAAGTGCCATGAGATGCCCTTTTATATGTATTAGTAATATAAATAAATAGCAGAGGAAGCCATTTAAAACTAGGCTGATAAGCAAATGCTAAACATCAAGTTTTGGTGATTACTGAACTAGGATTTGAGGAAGTTCACAGCAATAACTGCAGAAGACTAATTATGCACTGCTTCATGCTGATTGAAAATTCAGGAATACTGCTTGATTGTCCAGATTTCAGGCGCACACACACACTCTTGCTCTTCAAAGAGATAAGAATGAGCTAGCTGCACAAATTCCTTCTCCTTTTTTCATAAGAAAGAGCAGAAAAACACAAAAATTGAGCTAGCATTCATGTATCCCACCCTCTAATACATTCACACATCTTTGGTAAACATGACAGTAACTCATTCCCTTTGCTTTTCTAGAAGCACCCTGCCCACAAATTAAAGCAGGGACCACTCCAAAAACAATTTCACATTTAGACTGGTTTAAACAAATCCCAAATTTCCAATGAATGCAATATAAAGCTGAGGAATTATGCAAGTTAATCAGCTGTACGAAGTGGCTGCTACAGCCCACTGCATAGTACCTGCATCTCCTGGATAGTACTGGGGCAGTCACTTTGGATGCTCCTTTTCCACCGTGGTTAAGAAGAGGTTCTAAGAAATATATTCACACTGCTTTTATTTTTTTATTACCCCCCTCCTCCATTTAGAAAGCGGATTCTGATGTATCATCATACTCCAGCAATGTAACTCGAGACCTGGGATAGTCACTTGCCAAAATACATCATATCCTGATATGAAAAGAACCACTTACTTCCTGCAGGCTTTAAATTTACTAATTATCAACAAAAATGTTGATCACAAGCCTGGAATTCTAATTCCTATTTAACAAATAAGATTCTTGGCAGAGCTTATTGCAAAACTAATGTGAGAGGAAGGAAACCCCAGTAGTCCTGTCTGTATTCTTCACAAATTTGTTCGTGAAGCTGTCACATACTGGCAAGGAATGCCTATTTTTTTGTTCCAGTATATTAGTACAAGTTTTAACCTTCTATTCAAGAGCCTTTTGCAGTTCTTAGAGACCAATTATTTTTTTTTATTTGATTTTTTTAAATATAAAAGTGAAATGTAGCATTGAGAATGTATTTTCTCATTAATTTTTTTTCATGCAGTATTATCCCGACCATTTCCATATCAGACAATGCTTTTTAATTAATTTTCTAATTGGCAATTACTAACCCAAAAGCATTTATTAAGGGAAAGATTAAGCTAAGAACTAGCTTAATTGAATTATTATTATTACAGATCTGCTTGCTGTTGAAATTTGTCATTATTTTCTATTAACAGAAAAAAAGTAACTTTCTTACCATGCAAATCATAATTACTGATTTTATACATGTATAGGTTAATATATTTCACAATTGAATTTAAATAAACACTAAAACATTTGGATGCTTTCCCTGAAATTTGTCATGACAGCTCATAGAAAATGACTGAAAAAATGATGAAGTGAATCTTATTTTCTGTATGCTGGTACAATATAAATAATTAATAACTCAAAATTATTTGTTAATTTCTGAATACTAAATGGACATATAATACATATGAAGGAATACATATAAATATTTGATTTATAGAATTTTCCTTCTCTGTTCATCCGGTGAAGTCCCTGCTTGTCCATGCATCGCTAACAAACAATATAAATTTAGAATATTAGTACCTAACAAAGGCACTTTGAATATACTGAAGTTTCAGTTCTTATTAATAAAAATCAACTGTTTATAGATTTATATTTCAAGTAACTTTAAATACACGCAGTCAAGTGAGAACCTGTTTTTCTCATCAATGAGTATTGTTAAATAGGTTCTTTCTATCCAGTTATACATGAGATAACTCTTCACCTTCAAATTACAAACTAGATAAAAATAGGCAGCTTACAAATTAAATACTTATTTACATGTTTACTGTATGACAAGTTAAAATAGGATTCTTCTTTAAATGAGGCAAATTATGGTTAAATTAACTCTATTAATATTTTTGATGATGAGACAGTCAAACAAACATAGTGAATTATAAAAAAAAAATTAAAAATTCAAACAAAGCATTCATTGAAATAATATTTTACTGTCAAAGGATTTGGACTGGCAAATCAAACAGGTACCCAAGCTAATAAAGCTTACAGAACATGTTGCATAAACACGTAGTTAATAGAAAGTACTGAAGTAAATTCTTAAAATAGTTCCTTTCTGGGGGTGGGGGGGAAGCCTTATATGCAGAATATTTCAACTTGTTAAGATTTAAATCCTACAGTGGTATCCCAGAAATTAGTAGGGGATTAGAAGATGTGATATTAAAGGCTATCACACTCCCACTTGTGGTATCCATTTCAGGTTCTCTCCTCCCCATTTTCCTTTAACTTCTCAAAGCCTCCTATGCAGTTTGTGAAAGTCACTTGTTCATCAGCCTCTGCAACAGCCATCTGTCTTTATCAAGGTTATCTATCAGGTGAACTTAAAGGCAAATATAATAACTATGAAAACATTGAATTGTAAGCCTAAAACCATAGTATTCTCAGAAGTTCATTAAGAGATGAAACTCCGTAATTCTAAGCATATTTGTTTGGGAATTCCTGGAGTATTAGGTGCCAAATTAAAAAATACACTTAGATGCCTTCCTCTTATTTTCTTATTATTAGGTTACATTCTTACTGTATTTAGGGTAGTAGCAACACCCTTTTCCTGGGGATGGGATGAAAAATGTTCTCCAGAACCAACTATTAAGTCTGTAAGAATTAAATCTTCCTCTGAACTCCTGGAAAAATGATTTGCCTATCTTACAGTAAAATTAACGACTTGAACAATGTAATTTGCTAATACATGGAATCCTCAAAGCCAGAGCTTTCATTGTCTTCAACTAGACCTGTAGGACGAGAACAATTCATAAGAAAACATGGCTATAAAGTTTGGATGTCAGCTACCAACTGGCATTATAAAATAATGACCTTTTTCGGCTAGGAAGACCTTATGACCTCTTAGACTTTGGGGCTGTGTGCTGAGTAGATGGGGTCTTCAGAGATGACAGTGGAGCAGAAACAAGATGATATACTTAATCATATTCAAAAAAGTGTGATCACCTCCAGCACCTCACAGCAAGCGCTGTTACAGTATAAATTCAGTCAAGACGAAAGGGGGTATATCTCTGCTTTTACTTTGGCTCACAGTTTGAGCTCACACTGGAAATCAAAATATTTGACAGCCCCCTTGCTCAAGTTCAGCACAAGGTGGGAATGAGATGACTAGATCATCAGCTGGGGAAACTTCTAAATGGTAAGTGGAAAAAAACTGGCATGAATGTACTGCAGCCCAAGAAGTTGTACGGACACAGTCACTGGCCTGGCTCATTCCTTCCAAACCACACCAATGTTAGAGAACCTCGTGCATGCTCCTACCTATCCTGGCCTTAATGTACCACCACAATCGGGATTCACACAGTGAAGGAAGTTTGTGATCACTCCCATGTTGCCTGGAGTTTGCTGTGGATGTGAGACAAAGTATGTGTGAGATGAGCTGAGAAGTTTGAGTTTTGACCCAACCACATGCAGCTCAGACCCAGACAGACAAACTGCTCATGTGGAGAGCGAAGACAAAAGCACATGGGATCGAACACTACAGCACACATAAGCCCATGTGCAATCTTAGTTGTTAAGGCAGAACACACACGTGCAAAGAAATTTGTTGTCTATATCATCAGCTACTTGTTTCCTGTGACATGGATTTTTTGGACATCTACTACCTAAAAAAACCCCTAAAACCAATGTTATCCACAGAGGATATGCAAATCAGTACTCTCTCAGGATGTTCTCTCTTCTCCAAATACTATGTCTAGCTAACAGACATGGCAACATCCTGGTCCCCTGTATTCCTGTCAGTCTGGAGCGCTGGCTGCAGAACAGAAGTTGATTTGAACTACTGGAGAATATTTTTAGTTAGCAAGCAGACTGTTTTGGGTACTGGACTTTACGCATTGATTTCAAATCAGTGTATCTAGATTAAATTAGTGTAGGAAGAGATCATGAATACAAGTGTGGACTTCTAAATTAGTTTAAGAGTTACATTTGATCCACAGAAATTTCTCAGTCCCTTGTTTCAAGAAGCACGTGGGACATGTACTCAATCCCTTTTCTCTGGTATTGTTTCTATCCTCAACTTCTGTTTGCAGCCCCATAAAGGAACTCTGAAAACAGCCAAGTTTTTTTTTCAGCTATAGGATGATTAAAGATAAGAAGTGACTGAAAATACCCCCCCCCCCCCCCCCCAATTATAATCTGACAGAAAAAAAGGGAGAAAGCAGCTGCTGTGTTGTTAGATGAGAGGGAACTTCTAGGTCTTTCTGTTAAATATGGATTTTAAGGGTTTTTTTTTTCTTTGTGAAAAGGCGCCTTGGAAGTTGGGCCTGTAATAGCATGGTAGTTAAATGACAGTGAGCAAAATACCTGTGTTCTTAACAGATAGCCCCTCTTTCGGCTTAACCCTGATTAGGGTTTCCATTAGCTTTCCAGGGCTCAGCATAGCTCACTATTTCTCAGTGTGCTGAAAAGGGGATTCTTCTGCTACCCACAAACCAGTTTTCTCTATCAGAATGTGCAGCGAGACCTCTCCTGGCATCTTACACTCTCTCTCTGTACTGAAAGGGCTCATCAGGCTACAAGATGAGATGCACCAAGTCATTACATTTCCTTTTTCTGTGCCTCCAGCTTGGAAGAAGGTTTATGCAGCAACAACAGTCTGTTTTTCCTTTGCATTGTTTTTCCTATTTGTGTTGTGTTTCTGCCACAGTGACTTAATTTGTGCAACTGACGGTACTGTCTCACCCACCTTCCTGCTGCCAGCAGGAAAGGAATTAATGCTTGGCACTGATGGCTGCTGGTGAGTTTGTAAGACTAAACACTTTGGTTTATTTAACTCAATTTTACTCTTTCCGTTCTGTCCTCTAGGACTGGCATTAATGCCCCACAGGCAAATGAAATGCAGTGTTCCAAAACTACTTATTTGCTATGTGATTTATTTGCTACATAAATGTTTTTCATTCTTCTCTACCCCTCAGAAAGCTATTCACTGTAATTTATTTATTTTTTCTGTGGGGGAAAAAAAATTAAAAATCTGTACTACGTAGTGTCAAAAATCTCTTTTTCAATTGCATAGAAGAGGAAAGGGCATGTGGAGAAAGGAGGGAAAGGAGGATTTCACCCACTGCAAATTCCTCAGACCACTTTAGCTTACCTGGGAAATGAAGGGGCTGAAGTCTCCCTTTCAGTGGGTGATTCAATCAGGCTGCCTGCTGCCATTGCCTAGGCGATTACTCTCACCACCAGTTCCTTGGTTACTCTGAGTAGATAGACGTCTCTTCATTTCCAACCCCTGCTTTTTGAATAAATAATTAACAAATTCAGCGAGGGACAGAGAGAGAAAAGATGCCAACTGTCTTGCTGGTAAAGACTCTCAAGATGGATCTGGGGAGACCCAGATTATAAGCTCTAAATCAACAAACAATTAACTACTTTTTATATAGCTGAACAACAATTACAGAAGTATGAACAGAATGACCTTCAGAGTAGCAATAGAGCATGAGACTAGCTACTGGGATATGAGAGACTTCTAATTCATATTAGAGATTTTGGGGTTGAAATAAAACCTGAGAAAAACTACAAAATAATCACAGAGCTTTATCGTTTTCCCTCTAGTGTAGGATGGGATAAGATGCTTTCTTGAACCAGACAGTACACATGAAGTGAGCTAATAATGAACAAAAACAAACAGGTGATTTTGATCTCCTTCCTTCTCTGCTTAATCCCTTCACCCAATTCCCTTTCTCCATTGACTGGAATACTGACAACTTCAACTCAGATGAGTTTTGTAAGCCATTCGCACACAATATCCTCCCCATCTTACTGGTTTTGTCTTGTCCGTGAAGTTCAGATTTTGGCAAAGCAGTGCCAACTCACCCATGCCAAGTCCTCGGAAATGCCCAGGAGCCCTTCACAATGCTGCAGGTGCCACCATGATGTGGCAGGTTAGGTGGCACTGCCATTTTCAACCGAAACAGAGAAGCAGAAGAGGAGACTGTCCATGATACTTCTGCTGGTTTCCCAGCCAAGGAGCTCTGTTCTAACAAGGTCATTGATATGACTGTCCCAAAGTTGATCTGACATCACAAGAGGACAGGGATGCAGGACTTGTTTCAAGTTTAAGGTCTTTTGTGTTTGTAGCTGACAGGCTGAAGAGAACAGCACCACAGGCAGCAGAAATGGGTCAAGCACTGGTGATGGGGCATCATACTGTGAAGAAAAGCACTGAAGAGGAGAATCTTTAACATCTTTAAAAAAAAAAAAAAAAAGAAAAAGAAGTGTCTTTTTATAATTCAGAAATGTGATTAGAGATTGAACAGTTGCTTCTAAGGTGACACAACGAAAAGGCTTGCTAAGGATTAGGCAAGAGACATCCATTAAAAAAATAGAAAGGTTAAAAAAGAGTATTTTTCCAAAGCATCTAGGTAATGATGAATAAATACAGGAGAGGAATAAACATAAATAATGATAATTTGTAACATAAAAAAATGAAATGAAAAGAGACAGTTCTTCAGTAGCCACATGATACAGAACACTGGAAACAAAAATCAAGGTGAAGTGAAAAAAAGGTGTACTTAGTAAGTATCAAGAATTAAAAATAGCCCCTAGAAACTACACGTGCACAAAAACCAGAATTTCTTGTGACAAACAGATAGATCCCCTTCTAAAACAAACAGCTACTTTTATTATCAGAGAGAGGAAACCTTTGAAGTACTCTGAAGACCTTAGCACCTAATTATTATTTTTATTTTAAGGTACAAATCCTGACAGTCCATCAGAGGGTAACTAAAGATTCAAAGCTTTTAATTATTCAAAAAAAAAAAAAAAAAAAAAAAAAAAAAAAAAAAAAAAAAAAAAAAAAAAAGGAAACCCGTCAACTTTAAAAAAGAAAAACAAAAAAAAAAAAAAA